>WOXC01007868.1:0-157615 GCA_011680675.1 Gymnobelideus leadbeateri | reverse complement strand
ACTTCTGGTTTACATAATTCATTTCCACCAAATTTTGAGTTGCAATTTTTCCCCCATTTTTTCCCTACCCACCACCCCAGAATAGCAGTCCCACTAGATATCCCTCATCCAATCTGCTCTCTCCCATATCTTCTCCCATACCCCCTTCGACTTTGCCATTAGGGCAAGGTGAATCTCTGAGCCCCAATGCCTGGACATCTTATGAAACATTTAATTTTAAAACTTTGATTTTCAGATCCACTCCCTTCCTCCCTTGTCACCCACTCCCTCTGAGAAGATAAGCAATTCAGTATGTGTTGTACATGTATAGCTATGCAAAACATTACCATAGTAGATATATTGTAAAAGACTGCTTATATTTCCCTCCCACCCATCTCACCTTCCACTTGGTCCATTCCCTACTTTGATCCTGTCCCTCTTTGAAAGTGGGTACTTCCAACTTCCCCTTCCCCTAGAATGCCCTCCCCTCCATCATCCCCCTCTCATCCCCCTTTCCCCTACTCTCCTGCAGGGTGAGATATCCCATTTAGTATGTATGTGATTCTCTCCTTGAGCCAAATTCAATGAGAATATGGTTTTGCCTTTTTGCCTTCCTGTTCTTCCCCTCCCCTGCACCCACTTCCCCTTGCCTCTTCTACATGAGATAGTTTACCCTACCCTGTCTGTCCCCATCTCCTCTTGCCACTTTCCTCTCTCAACTCTTAACTTCCCCCCTTAAGTATCATCCCTTCTCATCAAATTCAACCTGTGCCCTCTATCCATGTATACCTGTAAACATATGCCCATATACCCTTCTTCAATTATTTTCCTAATGAGAAAGGCTTCATCAGACACAGTTATTGTTTTTCCATATAGAAATGTAAATACTTCAACTTTGATAAGTTCCTTTTGATTTCTTTTCCTTGATTACCTTCTCAAGCATCTCTTGCTTCTTGTGTCTGGATGTCAAATTTTCTATTCAACTCTGTTTTTTTCATCAAGAATGCTTGAAAGTCCTCTATTCCACTGAATGACCATATTTTCCCCTGAAACAAAATACTTAGTTTTTTTCTGGGTAGGTGACCCTTGAGTTCAGTCCCAGCTCTTTTGCCCTCTGGAATATCATATTCCATGGCCTTCTATCCCTCAGTGTAGAAGCTGCCAGGTCCTGTGCTATTCTGATTGTGTTTCCACAATATTGAAATTGTTTCTTCCTGGCTGTTTGTAGTATTTTCTCCTTGATCTGTGAGTTCTGGAACCTGGCTATGATATTCCTTGGAGTTTTCTTTTTGGGATCTTTTTTCAGGAGGTGATCAGTGGATTCTTTCAACCTCTATTTCCCCCTCTGGGTCTAAAACATCAGGGCAATTTTCCCGGAGAATTTCTTGAAGGATGATTTCTAGGTTCATTCTTTCATCATGGCTTTCAGGTAGTCCAATAATTTTTAAATTGTCTCTCCTGGATCTATTTTCCAGGTCAGTGGTTTTTCCCATGATATATTTCACATTGCCTTCTATTCTTTCATTTCTTTGGATCTGTTTATTTTTAAGTTATTTTTTTCTTGGTATTTTGAGAGGGAGATAATGACTTCAATTTTAGGCATGTTGAACTTGACATATCTTGAGAACATCTGGTTTGAAATATCCAGTACACAAGTGCTGTTGTGGGAGAGATTAAACTTGAATATATACATTTGTGAACCATCTCATCTACATAGAGATAAACCCATGGGTTCTTATAAGTTACCAAAATATAGAGTATAGATGGGGAAAAGATTTTTAGTATGATAGTCCCCCAATTTGAGGATAAAATATTAAAAGTAACAAGAAAAAATATAAATACAGAAGTGTCGAAATCAGAATAATACACAATCTACAGTGACAACAGTAAAAGACTGCAGGTATTCAAACACTCTATATCAAAGTGCAAAAGAATTGGGATTCTGGCTGAAAATATCACGCTCAGCAAAAAAACTAAGCATAACACTGAATAAAAATAGACATTAAATGAATTGTCAGACTTTTAGGACATGGTTAAAAAACAAAACTGAACTTAATAGAAGATTTGACATACAAGACCCAAGATAAATATAAGGTACATACCAAAGACTAACTACAAAGGACTCAATGAGGACAGACGGCTTACTTTTTTAAGTGTGTAAAATGTAAAACATATCTCTAAGGTTGTTATTAGTAATTGGGTAGTTTTTATAAAAGAGGCAGAGTTGAGTATGATATGACTTTAAAAAGTAAAATAATATATGTACAGCTAAAAATAGTAATTATCTTATACAAATGAAGTACGAGAAGAAGAACCAATGCAGAGAAATTAGATGGCAGAGGAGAGCTGTTAGTTTTGGAAACCTACTTTCATCTTGAATGGATTTAAGAGGGAACAATGGATATGTATTTAAAAGAGTATGAAAGTCTTCTAAATTCAGAAAGAAACAAAATACTAATGGAATGGGGAGGGAGAGGATAAAGGAGGGATCTCTAGAGGGGTGGATGAGGAAATAGGTAAAAGGGGAAGATAGAAAAGTGTTTAGATTAATGGGAATGGGAGGAAGAAGGCAGTGATCTTTGGAAAGGGGATAGGTTAAGTAATAGGAGAGCAAGATAATAGGTAGAAATAGAGGAGTTAGGAGAGATAGGAAATAAGAGATACATACAAACATGAAAACAGAGATCAGAAGTAGAATTTATTAGGAAAAGTATATGTCTATACATGTATGTATGTAGGTATGCATGTATGTATATATATATACATATGTAAATGTGTATCTATAAATCTATATATAAATATATACACTTAATTGAAGCCTTTGGGGTGGGGAAGAAAGGGGGAAAAAGAACAAATTAAAAAGTTCACGAAAGTTCACAAAAGAAAACTAACAAGGAAGCAAAGAAAAGATGGACAGTTCTCAACACAATACATAGTATTTATTATATAGACTTTCTTGAAATGGAAATTTATTACTACATATTTTGAATCCTCTCATGTTTGGCTGTGCACATGACATGCTTTTTTTCTTATTTTGTATTTGTTTATAATGTTTCTTTTTATTTATTGAGTATTTATTTCAGTAATAAAAATTAAAGTAATCCTTTCTCAACTCCTAAAAAACAAAACCCAAAACCCAAAATGAGTGTGATAAGAATGATGAATCTCATTGGAGAGAGAAAGAGTCTATAGACAGGATGGAGGTGAAGTCAGAGAAACTAGTTTCATGACAACCAAGAGAGGAGAGATAATCCAGGAGAAGGCAGCCAACAGTGACAAATGCAGAACATAGTTAAAGGAGGATAGAAACAGAAAAGTTCAGTAGATTTGACAGTTTAGAGATTTAACTTTGAAAAATAAAAAAAAAATTTTAATTGAATAATGAAGTTGGAAGACAAATTGTAAAAGGATGAGAAGGGGAAAGTATAGGTAGCTAGCATAGTCAGGTTCTTTTACAAAGACTTTTACCTGAGAGAAGAGAGATATAGAATGTTAGCTTGAGATGTTTATACAACTAGATGGTTTTTTATTTACTTTGTTTTTGGAGAGGAGACAGGCGTATTTAGAGGCAGTAAGGAAGGAAGCTGTAGATAGGACATGTTGAAGATCTAAGAGAGGGAGAGAGAGGGATGATTTGATATTCTGGAGAATTAGGATGATATCGGATTAATTACACATATAGAGGTGTTAGCCTTGAGAAGGGCCACCTCTTTGAAAAAATTGGAGAAAGGAAGAAAGTATAGGATCATGTTAGGGTGTTTTAGTAGGCAACTTTAAGCAGACATGCAACTTGATTCCACAGCGAATGAAATACTAGATTTGAAGTGAGGAAAATGTTAATTCAAATCCATCTTCAGATAATAATTTTGTGTCCTTGCCTTGCCTCAGTTTCCCCATTGGTAAAATGGGGATAACAATAATACCTACCTCTAAGGGATGTTGTGAGAATAATATGACATAATTTTTAAAGTGCTTTGCCACCCTGTTAACAGGTCTGGATTATGTTTCTGCTGCTTCTGTGTACTGTGGCCAGGTCCCTGCCCTCTGGTGCCCTGCTTGATTTTCAGCGGCCTCCTCTGAGGAGGAATCAGAGCCTAGGCTCATGCACATGTAGTTGGCTTTACATCAAGGTGTAAAAAGCCTCTGAGGGATCCCTGACAGCTAAAATTAAAGCTAAGAGGAAAATCTAGAAAGACAAATACCTCCCTAAAATGTCCTGGGATTGGGAACTGGGTGTGTGAAAAACAGAAGCCAAGTTATTCCAAAGATTAGTTAGCAAGAGGATCATAGTCACATTCAGTTTTAACAATATCCCACCAACAGTTGACAATGAGTCACCAGAGGAATAGAAAGCAAAAGAAGATCAAGAGCCTGAACTTAAACCAATCCCAAACTCCAGAGTGGAAGTTGTAAAAGATGATATGAAAGAAGGCCCTAGTTGGACTGCCATTATCCAGAGGAAAAGTTCCAACAAGGAGAAGTGGAGAAGAGCGATCTTTTCTCCATCAGTGAAGTTAGTTTTCAGTTCACCAGCAAGTCCAACTAGAAGGACACAAACTACATGCTGCACACAATTCCACTGGACTAGGATTATTTAATAGATTTCTTGACCAACTGAGAGTTGGACAATACATTGGTGGAAGAACTGATTGAGTTCAAAATGGCCTTGGAACACCAGAAATCAACTTTCTAAAAGATCTGAAAGAATTTGTTAAGTGTCAGTAGAAAGGTCTGAGACTCCCAGACCCTACAGTTCCAGAACATGTGAACCCACAAGTTCTTAGAAGGGGGTGAGCTTAGAGAATAGCTATCTAGAAGATATCATGGAGAAAGTTGTATATACTTCCAGATGTGAATAATGTTTCCTAATACACTTTTACTTATTTTGTTCCCCTATAAGTCCTAGTCTTGCTGGAATATTTGTACAACACCACAGAATGATGAGAAATAAAATCACTTGGACTCCTCAAAAATAGTTCTTACAAATCTGTAAAGAGCTTTGTAAATGCTAGTTATTATTATCTTGTGCTGAACACAGTGCTTATTTAATAAGTGCTTAATAAATGCTAGATAACTGACACAGGGCTTACCTTATTAATATTTGAAAATATCTCATAATTCATGCCTTTTTCATAGGCTTCTGTGATCCTATTGAGGGGATCTAGTTAGAATAATCATTAGAGTAAAAGAATCTTAAAAAGTAGACTATTATGAAAGGCAAAAATTAATAAAATACTTTTTTTCAAAATATTATTTTGAGAGAACATATGAATTATTTGTCTTAAAGACATCCTAGGAAATTTTTGATAAAAATACTAATCTGCATATCAACATTTCACCCTAACTGTGGGTAGCTGTGTGGATATGCTAACTCATTAGTTCTTCTATTGGTTGATGTCAAAGTGCAGCACATGAAATCAACAAGCATTAATAAAACATTTCTAAAGGACCTTATGCAGAAAAAATGCAAGATATAAGACTAAATAGAAGAAAAATGGTTTCCTAGAACCATATAATATTTCTCAGAAACTTGAAGTCTGTTATTATTCATTCCTGCACTTGCTCAATTTTACAGAAGCATATTTGTTTTCTTTCATATGTCAAGATTCATATAATTGATTTTCAACAATATAGTAACTTTTTGACTTGACTGGTCAAATGAGTTTGTTATGTATACATAGCCTAACAGAAGTTCTCAAAGTGAATTTCACTTTAATAAAGAGAGACAAGAAGATATATTTATGTATTTTTCTCCTTAACTCAAAACTTACCTGCATATAAAGAACAAAAGCCCTTGCATTTTGAGGGAAATAAAGAATTATTTTCCTGTAGAACCCAGGTTTAGGAGGTGGAGTCAAGATGACAAAATAGAGGAGCACTCAGCTGAGTTCTCCCAAATGTCGCTCCTAACAACTATTAAATAATGCCTTAAATAGAATTCTGGAGCAGAAAATAAACAAAAGGTTGAGTAAAACAATTTTCCGGTCCATAGCAACTTAGAAGTTCAATAGGAAAGGTCTGTCTCTCTGAGCTGGTGGTAGACTCCAAGAGCAAAGCACAGCCCAAGTCTTGGGGGTGGTTACATTGACTAAAGCTTGTGTGTTGGTCAAATAGAAAGAGCTCAAATAGGATTTCAAAATTAAATAAGAGAGGTAGAGGAAAAGCTGGCAGAAAGAAATGAAACTGATGGAAGGAAGTTATCAAGAGAGTCAAGACCTTGATAACAGAGGTAAAAAAAATAATGAAGAAAACAACATCTTTAAAATAGAATTGGACAAATGGTTAATAAAAAGGCACAAAAATCTCCTGAATGCTTCAGCTGAGGATAAAAAAAAAGCAGGGTTAACTTCTAGGGTTATATCCCAAAGAGATCATACAAGTGGGCAGAAGACCCATATGTACAAAAATATTTTTAGCAGCTTTTTTCGTGGTTGCAAAGAATTGGAAATTAAGGGGGTGCCCATCAATTGGGGAATGGCTAAACAAGTTGTGGTATATGCATGTAATGGAATACTATTATGTTATAAGAAATGAGGAGCAGACAGACTTCATATTTACTGGGAGAGGCTTATACAAACTTATGCTGAGTGAGAAGAGTAGAACCAGGAGAAATTTGTATACAATCACAGATACAACATATGTGTCATGACCAACTATGACAGACTGGACTCTTCTCAGCAATGCAGTGATATAAGTCAATCCCGAAAGACTCATTATGGAGAGAGATGTCTACATCCAGAGAAAGAACTAGAAAGAACTGAAGTTTGAATCCTGATGGAAGCAAACAACTTAATCCTTTTCTTTTCATTGTTTGGTTTTATTTCCTCTTTACCATTTTTCATTCCATCTAGTACAATCGGCCTTTGTAACATGACTAATGTCTAATGTGACAATATTTGCAGATGCTATACTGGACTATATGGTATCCTTGGGGGTGGGGGAAGGGAGGGAAGGGAAATTTGAAACTCAAGGAACTATGGAATTGAATCTTGTAAACTAAAAATAAAAAATCAAATTAATTTTTAAAAGCAGGGTTAGCAATTATTATTTCAGGAAAAGTAAAAGCAAAAATAGTTCTAATTGAAAGATAAAGAGGGAATACATACATACATACATACATATATATATATATATATATATATATATATATTGCTAAAAGGTACAATAGATAAATAAAAATAGCAATGATAAATATGTGTACAGCAAATGGCATGACATCCAAATTCTTAAAGGAAAAGTTAAATGTGTTACATAGACAGCAAAACTACACTAGTGTGGGACCTCAACTTTCCTCTCTCAGAACTATATAAATCTATACATAAAATAAATAAGAAAGAAGGAGATGAATAGAATTTTAGAAAAGTTAGATATCACAGATCTCTGGAAAACACTGATTAGGAGTAGAAAGGAGTGTAGTTATTTTCTCAGCTGTAAATGGCCTTTTCACAAAAATTGATCATATATGAGGGTATAAATACCTCACAACCAAATGCAGAAAAGAAGAAATAGCAAATGCATCCTTTTCCAGGCCATAATGCAATAAAATATATATCCAACAAAAGACCATAGGAACATCAATTAAAATTAATTGGAAACTAAGTAATTTAATCATAAAAAATCAATAAGTCAAAGAAAAATATAGAAACAATAATTTCATTAAAGAGAATTACAGCAATAATACAACATTCCAAAATTTATGGGATGCATTCAGAGCAGTAATTAGTGGAAAATTTATATCCTAAATGGTTACATCAATAAATAGAGAAAGAGCAGATGAATGAATTAAGCATGCAAGTAAAAGGAAAACTAGAAAACCTAAAAGACTAAAACTCATCAATTAAGCACAAAATTGGAAATCATGAAAATCAAAGAACAGATTAATAAAACTGAAAGTAAAAAATCAAGTAATAAATAAATCCACAAGTTTATTTTATTTTTAAAAACAAAACAGATAACCCTTTGTTAATTTGATTGAAAAAGAAAGCAAAGAAAATAATCAGTACCAAAAATGAAAAGGGTGAATTCACTACCAGTGAAGATAAAATTAAGCAATCATTAGGAGCAGTTTTGAACAATTATATGACAATAAATCTGAAAATCTGAGTTAAATGCATGAAAATTTACAAAAAATATAAATTACCCAGACTAACAGAAAAGGAAAAAGAATATTTAAATAGCATTATCTGAGAAAAAGAAATTAAACAAGCATTGAAAGATCTCCATAAATAAAAAAATGCCAAGCATCCAATGGATTCACAAGTAAATTCTACTAAGCAATTAAAGAAAAATTAATGGGAGTACTATATAATCTACTTGGAAAAATAAGCAAAGAAGTCTTACAAAATTCCTTTTACAATACAAATGTGGTGCTGATACCTAAAACATGGAGATCAAAAACAGAGGAAAAAAATCTCTAGATCAATTTCACTGATGAATATTGATTCAAAAATCTTAAATGAAATACTGGTGAAGAGATTATAGCAATTATCACAAAAACTATACACTATGACCAGGTGGGACTGATACCAGGAATACAGGGCTGGTTCAATATTAGGAAAACTATCTACATAACTAGCCATATCAATAACAAAACCAACAGAAATTTTATGATTATCTCAATAGATGCAGAATTAGCTTTTGACTTTGCTGGCACTGATTCAGGATTCTCTTGCTTTGCCCTGCTTGGGTTTGGATCACAGTTTTGGCTGACATTCCTGGGGTGAGGTAGAGCACTGGTATGGCAGAGTTTGTGGTGGCTGTAGAGAGGGAGTCCTCCTCATAGTTCTGAGGCAGGTGCACAGAAGTACCTGATAATAAGTACCTGATAATAGCTGTGCAAAACACCAGAAATTTGGAACAGAACACTCTACTATGAAAGCAGAGTCATACTTGGGCAAAGAACTCAAAAGTTGAGTAATTTGGCTGGGAAAATGAGCAAACAGAGGGGAAAATCCCACTATATAATCTTTCTTGGGTGATAAAATCAAAATATAGAACCAGAGGATGACAAAGACAAACTCCTGAATCAAAAGACTCCAGGTAAAATATGAATTGGTCATAGACCATGGAGGAGCTCAAAATGAATTTTGAAAATCAAGTAAGAGAAGTAGAGGACTAATTGGGAAAAGAAATAAGAGAAATGCAGGAAAATCATCCAAAATGAGTCAACAACCTGCTAAAGGAGACCCAAAAATTACTGAGGAAAATGACACCTTAAAAATAGACTCACTCAAATGGTAAAGAGGTCCAAAAAGTCAGCAAGGAGAAGAATACTTTAAAGTGCAGAATTGGCCAAGTGGAAAAGGAGGTCCAAAAGTTCACAGAAGAAAATAATTCTTTAAAAATTATAATGGAGTAAATGGAAGCTAATGACTTTCTGGGAAATCAACATATTATAAATCATACCTAAAAGAATGAAGAAAAATAGAAGAAAATGTGAAATACCTCATCAGAAAAACAACTGACCTGGAAAATTGATTTAGGAGAGATAATGTAAAAATTACTGGACTACCTGAAAGCCCTGATAAAAAAAGAACATAGACATCATCTTTCAAGAAATTATCAAGGAAAACTGATCTGATATTCTAGGTAAAATAGATTTTATAAAAATCCACTCATCGCCTCTTGAATAAGTTCCAAAAAAGAAAACTCTTAGGAATATTATAGTCAAATTCCAGAGTTCCCAGGTAAAGTGGAAAATATTACAACCAGTTAGGCAGAAACAATTTGAGGACTGTAGAAACACAAGCAGGCTAATGCAATATCTAGCAGCTTCTACATTAAGGAATCAAAGACTGGGACTATGATATTCCAATAGTCAAAGGAGCTAGCATTAAAACCAAAAATCACTTACCCAGCAAAACTGAATAAAATGCTTCTGGGGGGAAAGTTTATATTCAGTGAAATAGAGGACTTTGAAGCATTCTTGATGAAAAGACCAGAGCTGAAGAGAAAAGTTGACTTTCAGATACAAGAATCAAGAGAAGCATTAAAAGATAAACAGATAGAAGATAAGGAACTTATTAAAGTTGAACTGTTTACATTCAACATGGAAAGACAATATTTATAATCCATGAGACTTTTCTCAGTGTTAGGATAATTAACGGGAATATTTGTGTATTTATGTATATGTATGTATATATGTATGCACATATATACATGTATATGTGTGTGTGCCTCTATGTGTGTAGATGGAAGGCACAGAATGATTTGAAGGCACAGAATGATTTGAAGATGAAGGGATGATATCTAAAAAATAAAATTGAGGTGAGAGAGGAACATATTGGGAGAAGAAGAAAAAAAGAAAGGGAATAGGGTAAGTTATCTCACATAAAACAGACAAGAGAAAGCTGTTACAATGAAGGGGAAGATCAGGGAGGTGAAAGGGAATGAGTCAACCTTACTCTCATTGAATTTGACTTAAGGAGGGAATATTATACACACTCAATTGGTTATTTATCCTACAGGAAAGTAGTGGAGAAGGGGATGAGTGGGGAATGATAGAAGGGAGGGCAGATTGGGGGAGGGAATATTCAGAACAAATGCTTTTGAAAAACGACAGGGTCAAGGGGAAAAATAGAATAAACGGGTGGGATATTATGGAGAGAAATATAGTTAGCCTTTCATAATATGACTATTATGGAAATGTTTTCCATAACTATACATGTATAGCCTATACTGAATTGCTTATCTTCTCAATGTGGGTAGATGAGTAGGGAAGAAGGGAGAGAATCTGAAGCTCAATGTATTAAAAACAAATTGTTAAAAAATATTTTTCATGCAATCAGGAAATAAGATATACAGTCAATGGTGTATAGAAATTCATCTTGCCCCACAAGAAAGTAAGGGGTAAGGAGGTAAGGGTGGGAATAGGGGGAGATAGAAGAGAGAGTAACTGGGGGAAGGGGTAATCATTATGCTTGCCATCTTGGGGTGGGGAGAAAATTTGGAACTCAAAATCCCATGTAAATGAATGTTAAAAACTAAAAATAGGTAAATTCTGGGGAAAAAAGAAATAACTTTTGAAAAAATATAACACCCATTTTTATTAAACATTAAAAAGCAGAGAAATAATGGAACTTTCCTGAAAATATTAAGTAGCAGGGGTAGCTAGGTGGCACAGTGAATAGAGCACCAGCCATGGAGTCAGGAGGACTTAAGTTCAAATCTGGCCTCAGAAACTTCTACAAAAACTAGCCATGTGACCTTGGGCAAGTCACATAACTCCAACTGCCCTCCCCCCAAAAAGGCAAAAAAAAAAATAATTAGTATTATCTGTCTTGAACCATCAGAAAGCATTATCTGTAATGGGGATAACCAAGAAGCAATGAATAAGGTCCATTATCTTCAATACCATTTGATATTGTTCTAAAAATGCAACCAAGAGCAATAAGAGAAGAGAAAGAAATTGAAGCATGAATAGAATAGCCAATGAGGAAACAAAACTATATTTTCTTTGGAGATAATATGATTGTGTAGTAAGAGAATCCTAGGAAATCAACTGAAAAAATCAATTGAAATAATTAACAACTTCAGAAAATTTGCAGGAAATCATCAACAACCAAGTCCAACAGGAATACAGAAGAAACTCCGTTTAAAATAATTGTACACTATTACAAAATTATTTGGATTCAACCTGTCAAGACAGATCAAGGGATCATATGAATAAAATTAGAAAACACTTTTCACCCAGATATAGTCAAATCTAAACAGTATATTTATTGCTCATGGGTAGCCTGAGGCAATACATTAAATAAATCCATTCTACCTAAATATATTTACTTATTCAGTGCCGTATCAATCAATGAACCCAAAACATATTTTAAAGGGCTAGGAAAAAAAAACAATATATTTATTGCTCATGGGTAGGCTGAGGCAATATATTAAATACATCAATTCTATCTATATAAATTTACTTATTCAGTGCCATACCAATCAACAATCCCAAAAATTATTTTAAAGAGCTAGAAAAAATTATAAAATCAATCTAGAAAAGCAATAGGTCAAAAGAATCACTAAAAAAATTGAAAGAAGGTGGCTTATGGGTAGAAGATCTCAAATTGTATTACAAAGTGCCTATCATCAAAACAAACTAGTACCAGATTAAAAAAAAAAAAACAGAGTTTCATTGGTGGAATAATTTTGTTGTATAATATACAATAGTAAATGACCATATAAACCTAGCAACTGAAAAACCTAAAAATCCAAGATTTTTGGACAAGAAATCACTATTTGACAAAAATTGCTGAGAAAACAAGAAAATCATTTTGTAGAAACAAGGATATAAATCTACATATAAAGCTATATATTAAACCATTTGCTGAGATAAAGTCAAAGTGGGAACATTATTTAGACATAAAGGGTAATATCATAACCAAATTAGGGGAGCATGAAATAATTTGTCTTTCAGATTTATGGATATGGGTAAAAGTTATGACCAAACAAGAAATAAAGAGCATTATGGTATATAAAATGGACATTTTATTACTCCAGATTAAAAAGATTTACATCAGCAAAATGAATGCAACCTAAATTATAAGAAAAATAGGAAATTAGGGGGAAATGTACAGTAAGTTTCTCTGACAAATGTCTAATTTTTCAAATAAATATTGATAAATGTGTAATATTTATAAGAAATTGAGTCATTACACAATCGACAAATGGTCAAAGGATGTGGACAGGCAGTTTTCAGAAGAAATCAAAGCTATCTCTAAATCGCTATTGATTAGAAAAATTCAAATTGAAACAGCTCTGAGGTATGAGCTCATACCTATCAGATTAGTTAATATGACAGAAAGAAAAATAACAAATATTAGAGGGGTTGAATGAAAAGAAATTGGGCACTAATCCAAACATTCTGGAGAACAATTTGGAATTGTGCCCACAGGGCTACAAAAGTGTGCATACTCTTTGAGCCAGCAATATCACTACCAGGGATGTACACAAAAAAGATAAAGGAAAAATTATACACACATATTCATACATATATACAAACATACATGTACATACATACATGCATATGTACATGTATATATATTTGTGTGTGTGTGTGTGAGTAACATGATAGTTCTTTTTGTTGTGGCAAAGAATTAGAAATTGAAGGGATACCCATTAATTGGAGAGTGGATGAAAAAGTTGTGGTATAAGTGTGGTAAGATGGAATACTATTGTGCTATATGAAATGACAAGAAGGAAGATTTTAGAAAAATCTGAGAATATTTACATGACACAAATTGATACAAATTGAAATGAGCAAAGCCGGGTTAAGATAGTATACAGTAACAGCAATATTTTAATGATGATCAACTGTGAATATGTAGCTATAATGCAATATAATGATTCAAAACAATTCTGAATAACTTGTGGGGAAAAATGGTATCCAGAAAAAGAAATGAGAATTAAAGTGGGCAATGATTGGAACATTTTCTAAGTTCTTTCTGCTTTCTTATAAAAATGATTTAATTTTCAAAAGTTAAATTTACTTAGAAAATGCCGGTTGTTTAGTTCTATATCTATTATTTTATCCACTGTTCATATTTTTGTATTAGCAGTTTGCTCAGACCCATTTTGTTGGAAGTATTTTATTAGCATACATTTACATTTTTTTCTTTCTGGTCTGGTATGATTTCACCTTTACTCTAACAAATCAGTGGTATAACTTACTGAAAGCAAGTGATTAGGAAATGACTCTCACACTTGTAACCAGTCTTTTTCTATAAGTTAAGATATGATCAAGCTCTTTTCACGGTAATTTTATTTTGAACTTCCCATGTCTGGTACTTCCCATTTCTTAAATTAAGCATTCGTAGAATATTTGTTAGAATTCTGTGCAGACAAAAATCATTTCACCTTTCTCACTCATAATGCTGAATCATATTTTCCATTATTTTCTTCACCATTTCACTTAAGTTCACTTTTACATTCATATCACCAAATATCAAAAGACTTTATATTGGGACTTTATGAAAATAAAGCATCAATCTTATTTTAAGCATCAACTGTGTCGTTGTCCTTTAGTTCTGAAGAGAGTAACACCTATATAAAGCAATAACAGGCTAAACATAATAAAGGTAAAGAATTGAATAGCTTCAGTTGGAAAAGACCTAAAATTAAGGTGATTTACATTTCTGTAGTATAATCTTTCCAGTTTATTTGACTTTTAAACTCATATAATTTATTTCAGAAAAGTAATTGATTTCCTTTTAAGTTTTCCTCCCCTCTTTTGATCTTGTTTCTGTACATTTTTTTACATGAACATATTCAATTTCAAGAGGATAGTTATTGGGTACCTACAGTTTTGGTTCATAAAACTTTAGTCAAGATAAATCCATAAATATAATTTTCTCCTAAAATATCAATAAAATTATATCTCTACAGTAGCAAATTAGTGTGCTTTCTCCACATGTTGCTAATAACTTAGAAATAGCAATGATTCTTTCCCAAATCGTTTATAATTTCTTTCTAATGAACCTATTTTCCAAAATACTATAATAATATGACTTTTCAAGATTACAACAATATTTCCAATAAGAAGAGAAAATTCTATTGTTTGAGAGAAATTAACTCCATAATGAAAATAGGGCATTTAATAATTATGAAAACATGCTCATTTATTTTAACCATTCAAATCATACCATTCATAAAACACTGTCAATCTAAGCATTGTGTAAAATAAAGCAGTAGAAACTAGGAATGAAGCATCATCTTCCCAAAACACTTCTTTTTTATCACAGTTTTGAATATTCATTTAGCAAAGAGACTGTATTATTTTGGCATATTTTTGTCTCATTGCTTCAGAGAGTTCAATACCATATTAAAATAGATTATCACATCATTTCAGCTTTTTTGGAGGAAGCTTATACGTATTGTTTGCAGCACCTCAGCTTTTATGTGCATACCAGCGAAGCAATTAAAATTGATGTTCTTTTATTTCACTGAAATGTGTTGGTACTGAACATGCATGTAAACACCAATTTCTGAAGGATGTCCACAAATTAAAATTCTTCTGTGAGAAAAGGAATTTAATTATAATTAATTGTATTTTTTTTCTTGAAAGTACTTCTTAGTAAGATGCCTTACTATGGCATAGATGTGACCACGGGTTTTCAAAGAATCAGTAGTTTTCATGTTTTATCTTGGCCTAAGCTGAAAAGACTTCAAGTGTGTGCAACTAAGCTTTTAACCACATTTGGGATGTTTTACCTTCTGCTGTGCAAGAAAGAGAAGATGTAATTCAGATTGGTGGAGAGAATTCTGAGTGTGATGTAACACTATATTTAGGGTCATTGAAAAAAAGTGTGGAAAAGAAAAATGTTGTGACATAAAATGCCTCTGAGTATAGGAGTCAGCCATTTCTACTTATTCTTCCTCATGCTGGGAATCTGTATTTTCCCTATCCAGCACACTCAATCCTTAAGATAACATGACAATATCTTATCTTTGTTATAGGATGTCTTGCTTCCAGTGATAATTAAATCACTCTTTATATTTTTCTGTAATGTTCTAATTTTCAGTCAATTTCTGTTTAATATCTGCAAACAAATTAATTTATTCTTTAATTTCTATTTGTAATTATATAAAAGCATGATAAGCATTTGGTGGTAAGGGGCCAAACCTGTGGATGTCAACTTGAGGCTACCCTTTCCCATTCAAGTGATGGTGACCAAGACAAGTAATGGCTTTACTTTTGAACCTCAAAAATCATGCTCCTAGATAAGCAATGTTTAAGGGAGTAGTTAGATAATTCTAGCTAGATACTCTATTTGCATACAAATCTCTTAAATCTACAAATTAATTTATGAAGGAGCATCATTTTTTATATTATTTCCAATCATAAACAATGAATAGCTCTCTCATTACATATCTTCTTTTTGTTTTTGTAGAGTGCTTTGTAGTGGTATAAACACAAATTTTGTTCATTTCTTGGTAGGTTTCTTCTTAAGTATTTTACAGATTATTTGTGGTTATTTTGGATGGTTTGTTTTTCTATGTCTGCCTATTTTTTTAAAGTAATAGAATTCACTAAAGTGTTTGATAAAGTTTTGCTCATGATGCTCTTAAAATATTTATTTATTTTTTAGTTTTTAACATTCACTTTTATCAAATATTGAGTCCTAAATTTTGCCACTTTCCTTCCCTCCTCCCTCACCAAATCAGTATGCAATTTGATATGGGTTATACATGTACAAACATATTAAGCATATTTCCACATTAGTCGTGTTGTGAAAGAAAAATCAGAAAAAAAGGGAAAAAAACAGAAGAAAGGAGAGAAAGAGCAAGCACAAATAGTATTATTCAATGTGTATTCAGACTCCATAGTTCTTTCTCTGGATATAGATAGCATTTTCCATCTTGAATCTTTTGGAATTTTCTTAGATCTTTGCATTGCTGAGAAGAGCTAAGTACATTAAAGATGGTCATAACACAATGTTGTTACTGTATGAAATGTTCTCTTGGTTCTGCTCACTTCACTCAGTATCAATTGAAAAAGTCTTTCATATTTTTCTGAAATTCACCTGCTCATCATTTCTTATGGAATAGTATTCCATTACATTTACATACCACAATTTGTTTAGACATTGCCCAATTTATGGGCATCCTCTTAATTACCAATTCTTGGAGACCACAAAAAAGAGCTACTATTAATATTTTTTGCACTTGTGTATCTTTTCTCCTTTTTAATAATCTCTTTGGAATACAGACCTAGTAATGGTATTGCCAAGTCAAAATGTATGCACATTTTGTAGCCTTGTGGGCATAGTTCCAAATTGTTTAATGGAATGATTAGTTCAGTTCACAGTTCCAGCAATAATGCATTAGTATTCCAATTTTCCCACATCTTCTCCAACACTTTTCGTTTTCCTTTTTGTCATGTTAGCCAAACTAGTAGTTGTGATGTGGTACCTCAGAGTTCTTTCAATTTGTATTTCTCTAATAAATCGTGATTTAAAGCATTTTTTCATAAGATGATAGGTTTAATTTCTTCATCTGAAAACTGTTCATTTGACAATTTATCAAGTGGGGAATGACTTCTTTTTCTCTTATAAATTTGACTAAGTTATCTATATATTTGAAAAATGAGATACTGCCTGTAAAAATTGTTTCCCAGCTTTCTGCTTCCCTTCTAATCTTGATTGCATTGGCTTTGTTTGTGAAAAATTGTTCAATTTAATATAATCAAAATTAACCACTTTTCATTTCATCATGTTCTCTATCTCTTATTTGGTCATAATTCTTCCCTTTTCCATAGATCTGACAGATAAGGTATGTGTTGCTCTCTCAATTTGTTCATAGTATCACCATTTATGTCTAAATTATGTACCCACTTTGATTTTATATTGGCATACGGTGAAAGATGTTGGCGTATGGCTAGTTTCTGACATATTATTTTCCAGTTTTACCAGCAGTTTTGTCAAATAGTGAATTCTTATTCCAGAACATTGGGTCCATTTATTTTTAGTTTTCAAAATTCACTTTCACAAGATTTTGAGTTCTAAATTTAGTCCCCTTCCTTCCTCTGTTCCCTCTCCAAGACAACGTGTAATCTGGTATAGGTTCTACATATGCATTCATATCAAACATATTTTCTCATCAGTAATGTACTAAAGAAGAATTTGAAACAATGGAAGAAAGTATGGGAGAGAAGAAATGGGAGAGAGAGAGAAGGAGAGAGAGAGAGAGAGAGAGAGAGAGAGAGAGAGAGAGAGAGAGAGAGAGAGAGAGAGAGATTGAGGGAGAGAGCAAATATTGTACTTCTATCAGTATTCAGACTCCTTTAGTTCTTTCTTCAGGATGTGCATAGCATTTTCAATCATGAGGGTTTGCAGTTGTCTTAGATGTATTGCTGAGAAGTGCTAAGTCCATCAAAGTTAGTCATCCTACAACGTTACTGTTACCATGTGCAATGTTCTCCTGGTTCTGCTCACTTCACTCAGCATCAGTTCACATAAGTCTTCAGTGAATTTTTTGTGACTCCTTCCTATTTGACCAATTCTATTTTTTAAGGAATTGTTTCAAGGGGTGGTGCCAAGATGGCAACAAAGAAGCAGGAAATCCCATTAGCTCCCCCAACAACAACTTCAAATACCTATAAAATATGACCCTAAAGAAATTTTAGAGTTACAGAACCCACAAAGTGACAGAGAGAAACAAATTTCCCACTGAAGGCAGCCTAGAAGGCCTACAGGAAGAGTCCATCACAGCTTTCTGGGAGCAGAGTGCAGTCATTGTGAGCTGCATGATTTTGGCCTCAGGAGGGCCCCAACCAGAAGCTGCCAGAATAGACATCAGGAGAGTGAATCACCAGCAGCTATGTTCCGGATTCCTCAACCCATAAATACCAAAGATCAAGTAAAAGGTCATTGGGGAAATCTGTTGGAAAGGAAGGGGACAGTCCAGCCCCTGCCACTGGGTGAGAGGTGGAAGAGGCTTGGCAGCTGCAGCTGCTGCCCATGAAGCTGCCTTCAGAGCTCCTGGCCTGCAGATGATAGGAGGACCAAGCACCCATTCAGAGGGTAATTGCTCTTGCTTTAACCTGCTTGGATATGGATCACTGTCTTGGGAAGATAATCTGGTGTGTGTGGCCAGTAGGCCAGAAATTGTGGGGGCTTCACAGAGGGTGCCCCCTTAATAGCTCCAGCAGGTGCAAAATACCCAGTGATTTGCGACAATGCTTTCCTCTCTGGAGAGGTAAAAAACAGAGTTCTACTGTGGCAAAGAGCTCAAAAGTCAAGTAATTGACTGGCAACATGACCAAGCAGAGGAAGAAAAGGAATCAGAGCAATGAAAATTTAGATTCCTTTTTTGGGGACAAAAGGGATCAAAGCATGGAATGGGAGGAAGCCAATGAATCAGAACTCCTGCATCAAAAGCTTCCAAGAAAATTATGAACTAGTTACCAGCCATGGAGGAGCTCAAGAAGTATTTTGAAAACCAAATAAGAGAAGTGGGGGGAAAATTGGGAAGATAAATAAAAATGATGCAAGAAAATGATGAAAAGTGAGTCAACAACCTGACTGAAGAAAATAACACCTTAAAAAATAGACTAATGCAAATGGCAAAAGAGGCCCAAAAAGCCAATGAGGAGAATAATGTCTTAAGAAGCTGAATTTGCCAGATGGAAAAGGAATTTCAAAAGCTCACTGAAGAGAATAATTCCTTTAGAATTAGACTGGAGCAAATGGAAGCTAATTATTTTATGAGAATTCATGATACTATAAAAGAGATCCAAACAAATGAAAAATTAGAAGGCAATGTGACATATCTTGTTATAATAACCACTGACCTGGAAAATAGTTCCAGGAGAGATCATTTAAAAATTATTGGACTACCTGAAAACCATGATCAAAAAAAGAACCTAGAAATCATCTTTCAAGATTTTCTCAAGGAAAAATGTCCTGATGTTTTAGAACCAGAGGCAAAATAGAAATGGAAAGAATTCACCTATCACCTCTTGAAAAAGATCCCAAAGGGGCGGCTAGGTGGTGCAGTGAGTAGAGCATCGGCCCAGGAGTCAGAAGTACCTGAGTTCATATCTGGCCTGAGACACTTAATGCACACACACACACACACACACACACACACACACAACACACAGAACAAAATCCTAGCCGTGTGACCTTGGGCAAGTTACTTAACCCCAATTGCCCTCCAAAAAGCAAAAAAAAAAAAAAAAAAGATCCCAAAAAGAAAACTCCTAGGAATATCATAGCCAAATTCCAGAGTTCGCAAATCAGGAGAAAATATTATAAGCCATCATGAAGAAACAATTTCACTACTGTGGAAAGATAATCAGGATAACACAAGATCTAGAAGCTTCTACATTAAGGGATCAAAGGGCTTGGAATATGATATTCTGGGTGTCAAAGGAGCTAGGATTAAAACAAAGAATCACTTACCCAGCAAAACTAAGTATAATGTTTCAGGGGAAAATGTGATAATTCAATGAAATAGAGGACTTTCATGCATTCTTTTTTAAAATTTTCACATATATATATATATATATATATATATATATATATATATATATATATATATGTATATATGATTTTTGGAAGGCAATTGGGTTTAGGTGACTTTCAATAGGTCACATGGCTAGCTTTTGTATTAAGTGTCTGAGGCTGGATTTGAACTCAGGTCCTCCTGACTCCAGGACCAGTGCTCTATTCACTGCATCACCTAGCCATCCCAGTTTCAAGCATTCTTTTTTTTTTTTTTATAATTGAAACATTTAATGTTACGACCTCAGATTTCAGATCCATTTCCTTCCTCCCTTGTCACCCATTCCTTCTTGGGAGATAAGCAATTCAGTATATGTTGTACATGTCTAGCTATGCAAAACATTATCATAGTAGATATATTGTACAAGGCTGCTTATAATTCCCTCCCACTCATCCCACCCCCCACCTGGTCCATTCCCTACATAATCCTGTCCCTCTTCTATAGTGGGTACTTCCAACCTCCCCTCCCCCCAAGGATGCCCTCCCATCCATCATCCCTCCTCTCATCCCCCTTCCCCCTATCCTGCTGCAGGTTGAGATATCCCATTTAGTATGTATGTCATTTTCTCCCTGAACCAAATTCAATGGGAATGTGGTTTTGTCTTTTTAGCCTTCCTTATTCTCCCCCTCCTTTGCAACCACTTCCCCTTGCTTCTTCTACATGGGATAGTTTACCCTGCCCTGTCTCTCCCCATCTCCTCTTGCCACTTTCCTCTCTCACCTCATAATTTCATCCCTTGAGTATTCTCCCTTCCCAACAAATTCAACCTATGCCCTCTATCCATATATAACTGTAACCATATACACACACATTCACATATGTATTCATATGACCACACCCCCTTCTTCCATTATTTTCATAGTGAGAAAGATATCATCAGTCACAGTTATTGCTTTTCCATATAGGAATGTAAATAGTTCAACTTTGATAAGTTCCTTTTGATTTCTTTTCCCTGATTACCTTCTCAGGCATCTCTTACTTCTTGTGTCTGGATGTCAAATTTTCTATTCAATTCTGGTTTTTTCCTCAAGAATGCTTGAAAGTCCTCTATTCCACTGAATGACCATATTTTCCCCTGAAACAAAATACTCAGTTTTGCTGGGTAGGTGACCCTTGGGTTCATTCCCAGTTCTTTTGCCCTCTGGAATATCATATTCCATGCCCTTCAATCCCTCAGTGTAGAAGCTGCCAGGTCCTGGGCTATTCTGATTGTGTTTCCACAATATTGAAATTGTTTCTTCCTGGCTGCTTGTAGTATTTTCTCCTTGATCTGGGGATTCTGGAACCTGGCTATAATATTCCTGGGAGTTTTCTTTTTGGGATCTTTTTCAGGAGGTGATTGGTGGATTCTTTCAACCTCTATTTTGCCCTCTGGATCTAAAACATCAGGGCAGTTTTCCTTGAGAATTTCTTGAAGGGTGATTTCTAGGTTCTTTCTTTGATCATGGCTTTCAGGTAGTCCAATAATTTTTAAATTGTCTCTCCTGGATCTATTTTCCAGGTCAGTGGTTTTTCCCATGAGATATTTCACATTGCCTTCTAATCTTTCATTTGTTTGGATCTGCTTAACAGCATATTGATTTCTCATAAAGTCACTAGCTTCCATTTGCTCCAGTCTAACTCTGAAGGAATGAATCTCCTCAGTGAACTTTTGAGATTCTTTTTCCATCTGGCAAATTCGACTTTTTAAGGCATTCTTCTCCTCATTGCCCTTTTGGGCCTCCTTTGCCATTTGAGTTAGTCTATTTTTTAAGGTGTTGTTTTCCTCAGTCAGGCTGTTGACCCTCATTTCATACTTTTCCTGCATCCTTCTCATTTCTCTTTCCAATTTTTCCTCCACTTCTCTTATTTGATTTTTAAAGTCCTTCTTAAGGTCCTCTATGGCCTGCAACCCGCTCATGTTTTCCCCTGGGGCTTTTGGAGCAGGACTTCTGACCTCACAGTCCTTTTCCCGCTCTATGCCCCCAAAATAGGAGTCTAGGGTTGCATTTTTCTGTTTCCTTTGCCTTGGCATGTTGCCACTTAATTGCTTGACTTTTGGGCTTGTTGCCACACTATGGCTTTAAGGCCAGATAGAGGAATTTTCGTCCCGAACGTGTGGGGGGCAACTTCCGTTTCTGGCAAGCTGTAAACCCACCCACAACTTCCACCCTAGATCACAATCCAGATCCAGGGAGGTTAAAGCAAGAGCGATTACCCCCCAAGACTGATCGCTGGATCTCCCCACGATTTGTAGGCTGGGAGCCAGACCTGCCTCTGAAAACTACAAAATGGCGTGTCTCCTCAGCGGCTTCTAGCCCCCAGGGGAGGGAGCTGACGCATTCCCCAAATACAGGTCCCAAAGTCCATAGGACACTAACCTCTTACTTTGTCCTAGGCATGTCTATGTTGCTAATTCTGGAATCGCCACAGCTCCTGGTGTTCTGGGGTTCCTCCAGCCGGCTGCTGGCCCTGCCGCCCTGGGGCTAAAACCTCGGCTCACGCGGACCTGGGCTTGGCTCGGCTCCTGCGCTCTGCGCGCTGCCGGCTCCCAGACCACTGTGCTGGTCCTTCCTGCAGGGCTGCTGGGCTGTCCTCAGCGGGAGGTTAGCTTCTCTGTGTCGTTCTGTGGGTGCTGGGGCTCCAGAAGTTGTTCACAGTCCTTTTTTACATAGTTTGTGGGGAATCTGGGGGCAGAGTGGCTTGGAAGAGCTGTTTCTACTTCGCCATCTTGGCTCCGCCCCCAGTTTCAAGCATTCTTAATGAAAAATCAGCATTTAATAGAAAATTTGACATTCAAATATAAGAAGTATGAGAAGGTAAACAGGGAAAAGAAACCATAAGAAACTTATTAAAGTTGAACTATTTACATTCTTACATGGAAAAATGATCATTGTAACTCATGAAACTTTTCTTAGTATGAGGATATATGTTTATATAGGATGGTATATGTGCATATAAATACATGTGTGAGTGTGTGTATATATGTGTACATGGCCACAGGATCTGTTGAATAGGAAGGGATGATATCTAAAAAAATAAAATTAAGAGGTGAGAGAGGAATATAATGAGAAGAGATAGGGAGAGACAGAATAGGGTAAATTATCTCATAAAAGAGGCAAGAGGAAATTGTTACAATGAAGGGAAGAACAGGGAGCCCAAAGGGAATGGGTTAACTTTACTGTCATTGAATTTAGCTTAAGGAGGGAATAAAATACACACTAAATTGGGTATTTTACCCTACAGGTATTTTTTCTACAGGAAAGTAGGGGGAAGGGGATAAGAGGGGGGATGATAGAAGGGAGGGCAGATTGTGGGGGGGGAGGGTACTTAGAAGCACACAGTTTTGAAAAGGGACAGGTTGAAAGTAGAAAATAGAATAAGTGGGGGTTGGAATAGGATGGAGGATAATATAGTCAGTCTTTCAAAATATACCTGCTCTGGAAATGTTTTATGTACTACACATGTACAGCCTATATTGAATTGCTTATCTTCCAACTAGGGGTGGGTGACAAGGGAAGAAGGGAAAGAATCTGGAAATCAAAGTTTTAAAATCAAATGTTAAAATATTATTATTATTATTATTATTTTACCTGCAACTGGGAAATAAGATAGACAGGCACTGGGGTATAGAGATCCATATTGCACTACTGGAAGGTCAGAGAGTGGATTTGGGAAGATAGAGGAGAGAGCAGATTGGAGGAATGGGTATTCAGTTGTATCACTATTTGGGGGGTGTTGGGTGGGGGAAAGACGGGGAGAAAATTAGTAACTCAAAACCTTGTGGAGATGAATGTTGAAAACTAAAAATAAACAAAAAAATTTAAAAATGAATTGTCACACTAGAAAAGGAATTGTATTCTTCAGTCAATTTTTGTCCTTTCTTTTCCAAGCTCTTGACTCTCTCTTGCATACCTGTCATTTCTTTTTCCCAATTTTTCTTCAACATTTTTTTTTATTTAACTTTTAAAATATTTCTTGAGTTCTTCAAGGAAGGTTTTTGGTCTTGAGACCAATTCACTTTCTGTTTTGATGTTTTGAATATAGGTATATTGACATTGTTACCCTCTTCTTAGTTTGTGTTTTGATCTTCCCTGTGCCCATAGAAACTGTCTATAGGCATTGTTCATTTTTGTCTTTTGCTCATGGTATTTGCTTATTTCCTGGATTTTAAAATTAAACTCTGCTGCTGGGGCACAGGGAGAACTGTCCCCAGGTTCTTGTGCTGGGGGTCAGGGGCTTGGTCATGTTTTTTGTGTTCTGGCAACTTATCTGGTGCTGAATTGGGGCCCTAGTGATGGTATCTGAAGTGTGCTGAGGCCAGGTGGGTTTTTTCTGCATTTTCTAATTGCTAAACTGAAGGACTAGTATGTCTATCCACTGGTAGATGCCTGCTCACCCTTGGCTGTGCTGAAGCATGTAGAGGACAAGTGCCTACATGGGACTACATCAGTGCATGAAGTCTGCCATTTGCCCTGGATGTGCTAAGCCACATGGGGGTCCTGGTGTTGTCATTTGACTACTCCACCACCCTGGGGCTCATGGTCTCCCTCTGGTTTTCTGATGTGGGACTTGTTGCTGGATTGCTGGGATGCTTCCTATTCTTAAATGTGCCCCCCCACCCTTTACCTGAGTGAGATGGACCATTCTTGCCAATCAAAAAGGTTGCCCAGGCTAAAATACTGTTCCACCTTGCTTTCTGCAGCATCTGCTGTTCCATGATTTTCCTGGGGACCTATTTTCTGTTTATTTCAGGGGCCAGTAAGGGAGACTGATAGTGATGTACTTCTTACTGTGCCATCTTGGCTCCTGAAAGTCCCCCTCATGATGATCTTATGAAAAAGAATGAAAATAATGAATTAAAAAATTTGCTACAGAACTGATTTAATGACTGGATCCAAAGAGAAGCTACTAAATGCTCAGTCAAGTTCGGCAGGAAAATAAGTTTTTTAGAAGCTAAATCAGAAATCCACACTTGAATCTTTGATATTTAACCTTGTTATCATCAGTGGTTTGGGCAAATGTCCAGATGGAATTATAAAATTAGAAAATGACAAGTTTGGGATAGATAACCAATATACTTAATGATAAAATGAGAATTCCAAAAAATCTTGGAGGCCAAAACACTGAATTGAATGAAGTGATATGAAATTTAATAGGGATACAGATAAAGTATTGTGCTCCAAATTAAAAAAAAATGAGCATAAATTGAAACATGTATAGATAGGCAGGATTTTTCCAGGAAGGAATTCAAAGTGTCTGTGTACTACCAACTTAATTTGATAAAATAGCATGATGCAGCAGTCCAAAAAACAAACAAAAAAAACCTAATGTAAACTCAGGCTACAATAGAAGTGGCCTATTTTCCAGAGTGAGGGAAGTAAAATTTCTGTTATAATCTTACTTGATTAGGCCACATTTTTAGAATGTTTTCATTTTGCACTACAAATACATTTTTCACCTCAGATTAAAAACAAAAATCCACATATCTCTTTTTGGCAGTATAAGGGATAGTATGCTTTATGTTATGATACAGAGGAGACACATAGGCAAAAGGACATGGTGCAGGAATATATGAAGAAGGACCCCCAGTTAGAAGTAGCTTAGAAAATAGTGTCATCAAATGGGAGGCAAGAATAAGAAAATTACATGGAATGGTAGTTGAAAATTCAAAAGGCTGCTGACATTTTGAGACATCCTTCTCAATTACACAAGAGAGACTAATAGATGTCATACAAAATATCAAATGGTCAATCATATAGGTTGTTTTGAACTTTTTGAACCAGGTCTCACATATTGTTTTAGCTGCAATTTCACTCCAATATGATAGCACACAATGGCTTTAGTAATAGTGTAATAAAATATTTTGTGGGACTAATATTATATAGTGGCTATTGAGAGATGACACCATGAATCATAAACATCATTTTAATGCTCTTCAGGGGATTTGATATCCATCAAATAGAGATGTGTTAAGTGCAAGTAGATTTTCAATCAGAAATGAATCTAGCTATGAATGAATTTAAAGGGGATAGCACAGAATAGCATCAGCTATTTAAGACCTTCATAAAAGACTTCCTCTTGGCATGGACTCCATTTAGGACAAGCACAACTCTGTGACCAAACACCAAAATACAGAGATGGTTTCTGGAGGGTAATAATATTAGTCTATTTTATAGCTTTTCTTTTCCATGCAGTTCTGTTCATATTAAACTATATTTCAAAGGAGGCTTGTAATATGGTTCTATTTATAGTGCATTTTATTTTCCTTGTTATTTATTTTCCATTGTAAGGTTTCTCTGTGTGTTATAAATCTATTTTATAGACATCTTCACCATAGTTGCTAGAGTTGAATATTAGGGTGAAGTGCAATATGTTCCAGTTCTTACAGAACATTATCCTCATCCTTTTTCATGGGGAAAATGTAATATGGTGAGCATTTCAGATTTTTCCCTTGATTTTTCATAAGAAATTTGTACTTTACATTTAGTATCAGTGTTTAAGTGTCTGTTGAGATAGAGGGGGCAAGGCTGTTAAAAAGAGTAAAAGTTGTGACATATTCCCCTTATATTTTTAAATTTAGAGTAGTAAGAATGATTCCCCCAAACCACTGTCACAATTCTGTCACCATTCTTTTCCTTTCTTTTAACCATTAGGAGAAACTTTTTTGCTAATTGTCAAACCCACTGACAAATATGTAATCCAGCTGAAATTTAATTATTTAATTAAAATCTTGATGTTATTTCTTTTCATTTAGTGAAATGTTTATGATGTAGTATAGATGTTTGTAGATAGATAGATAATTTATAAGTATTCATATATATTATTCATATATAGAGTTTATAATATAGTCTAAATGTTGTATATGCTATTGTACTGTTTCAGTTGTGTTTGATTCTTCTTGACCTCATTCGGGGTTTTCTTGGCAGCAATACTAGACTGGTTTGCATTTCCTTCTCCAGCTCATTTTATAGATGAGGAACCTGAGGTAAAAAGGGTTAAATGACTTGTCCAAAGTTATATAACTTTTGTCTGAGGTCAGATTTGAAGTCAGGTCTTTCTGACTCTAGACTGGGCATTCTCTCCACTGTGCCACCTAGCTATCATACATACACACATACATATGTGTATAGGCATATACACAGGCTTACACACATATATAGGCAAATTTCCTTAGAACTATTTCAGTAGTTAATCAAAATTACTAATTTCAGATGATGTTTTTCAATTTCCAAATATGAGATAATTACCAGGGACCATTTTGCATTAAATATTTTGTAAGCAATCTATATATTCACAAGAATGGTGGTAAACTTGGCTCTATCTGTGTAAAGAAGTCATTATTACAGTACTCAATAAGTATTAAATGAGTCACAATTAAAAAAATAAAACATTACATATTTCTAGCTATGTTCTTCATGTTTTTCACTCAAGAATGAACCAATCTCAAGTTAGATCACACTTTGACAAGGATATTTATTCCTAGGACAAATCTGTTAGAATGTAATACTCAACAGGAAATTATCTTTTATATATATATATATCTTTTATAAGTGATGATTATGCCAAATTAAAACTGTGATAGTTCTCCTATTATTATTTTTCCTAAGTTATAATACATCATAACTTCATATAGGTTCAGGTCCGAACTGATCTTTTTGAAAATATTCTGTAAAATTAGTATTAAAATTAAATAAAAAGAAACAATCTAAGTTGTGGCATAATGATAAAAAGAGGCATGGGTTTCTATTAATAACTAGTTTTGTGACATTAAGTAATTCAACAAGTCAGCTACTTTATATATAAAATACAACTGTATTGTATTATTTAAAATCATTTTTCAACTCTGAAATTCTATAGTCCTACATATTCTATTATGGAGGGGAGGCATCATGGTGGAGAAGAGATTCTACACAGGATATAGAATCAGGAAAAAATAGATTCTAATACCACCTGTGATACTTCTTACCTTTGTGATCTTAGGTAAGCCACATAAACCTTCCGAAATTATAGTTTCCTTATCTACAAAATAGGAATAATAATGTTGGTAGTATTTGCTTTACAAAATGTGGTTGTAAGGATCAGATAAATGCAAGTCTTTTGAAAATTTCAAAGTACTATACAAATATCAGTGATTAAGATAATTAATGTTACATTAGTCAATCTACGAGCATATTTTAAAGCAATTATGTGCCAAACAACGTACTTATTGTTGTTAATAAAAAGAAAGCTAGAAATATCCTGTTATCAAGGAGCTTATTCTTTAATGGGGGAAACATCCTGCAAACAATCATGTACATACAAGATAAATACAGTGTAAATGGGATATAATTCCAGAGGCAATGTGCTAACATATAAAGTGGAACTGGGAAAGGTTTCTTCCAGAAGACAATATTTTAGCTTAGACTTAGAGGAAGCCAAGAGTCAGGGATAAGGAGAGAGAACATTCCAAGCATGTGGGACAACTCATGGCATTGATCAGAAAGTGGACTATCTTGTGTAAGAAACAGTAGGAAGTGTCACTGGCTAATAGAGTACATGGAATATGTTACTTACATAAGCATCACCAAAATGGAAATGGGAACTTTTCTGCAATGGAATTTTCCCTTATGTGAGTGGCATAAAAGAATACAGTCATTTTGAACGTTAGGGTCATGAGATTTTGCTAATTATTCTATTCTTTGATTTTAGAGTGCCATGTCCATCACCTCCCATTAATCCATAGTAATATCATTAGCTTATATGATTCTTAATGAACAAATTTGGTGAGGTCATCTCATCATTTCTTTTGTGATCTAAAACACACTCCCCTTCCTATAATGTCTTACTGTGATAGATGATCATGATGTGGAGGTTACTGTGGGTTTTGGAAGGCTTTGCCAGTGGAACACATATTCTAAAATATCTTCCAAAGCTGACAAGACTCTGAGTATGGACCAGTAGTGAACTATGACATCTCATCTGAAGAGTAGCTGAAACTGCTGAAGCCATTATTACCTTGGCCTGGAATTTAAGACACAGGAATTCAGTGAGGCAGTCAACCAAATTGCAAATAGGTTGTGAACTGTGCCAGTGGAATAACTTCCCACATGAATGGAATCATGGATCCTTGAAATAAATCCAACACTTTGTAAAATGAAACTAGTAATTTGTATATTAAAAGAATATATCAGTTACAGTAAAAGTCTGAATAACATTTCTCATTTAATATTACTTTTCTGTATTCAACAAAACCTAAGCACAAACAATTAAAATTTTCCAAATGTCCTAGAAAACTGAGAATTTTATTTGTTTTATTTAGTTGAAAGTACACTTGGTATTGTTTTCTTTGCCATAAAATAATGTAAGTATTTGAAAGATTTATACCCCAAATAGAACACACATTATGTAGTTGGGCATGATTATTTCATGCACTTCAGAAAAGGGCTCTAGAGATAACATTTTGACAATATATATGTAATCTCATTGAGCAATAGAATATAACTTAGGGGAAAATGCCAGGAATTCATCTATCTTGTCTATATTTGTCAAGGCATTCTCACAATGCTAGGTTTTGTAGCAAAGGATTATTTCCCACATATGTTCATCTGTCAAAAACTTCAGAATATATCAGTTCAAGTTTCTATGAAAAAATAATCAGTTTGAGTTATTCTTTTAGTTTAGACCAAACTCTTGAACAATCACAAAGCTTTTCTTCATTCTTTCACTATAGTTTGTTGCCAAACAAATTAATCTTCTTACTGAAAGCTTGCTGTATGTACTGCTCTTTCTTGATATGAAATTTAAATAACAATTGTCCAAAGAGATATGGTATTCTCATTTTCTTTACTATTCAAATTTTGGCTTAAGATACACACTTCTCCCTCTCTTACTAGGAAAATCTATTGACTATTTTTATAAACAAAAAAAGGCCCATTAGTTACACATTTAAGTCTGCAGGAAAGCAGGTAGTAATTTATAATCTTTTTTTCTCCATTTGGGAAGGAGACAGGCAAATATCTTTGATGTATTTAATCAGCCAGAGTAAAAAATCAACTCCCCCTTTCCATTTTCTGCTGAATCAGGATATCAATTATCAAAGAAAGGAATGTAGCTTAGAGAAAAAAAAAAGAATAAAAAGCATTACCCAATAAGAAATGAGCACAACTAGGGGTCCAAAAATAGCCCTAAAGGTGTAAATAAACTTTGGACATAATATTTTGCATTTAGAAATTTCAAAATCTATTCAGAAACCCCCCCAGAGGTATTTTGATTGATTGGTTCTAATGTGTAAAGTGTGCCAGTCACCTGAGTCTCTGGGCACACAGAAAGAGCAAAGTAAGTTTTAAATAATTAATATTATCAAGTCCTTCCCATTGGATTTTCTTTCAAGTGCCAATCATAGAAAAACACAATGGACAGGCAATCCTGAACTTTCTGCTATGCCCATAAGACAATGACAATGTCTGCCGTGAAATGAACACCATATAACACAACAATTTCTATCGTTTTCGCCTTAATTTCTGAACTCAATTAGATTCTGTCATAAAGTCTTTCTTCCCCCAGGTTCTTACCTCTCTCAGACACTTGACTTCCCACCCTAAAGGAAGACAAAAGGGAACAAGGTAGATTTCTTCAAGAAACTAAGAAAACTGCAAACTGTAATATAAGATCATGTTTCAAATGCATGTTTTCATAAGCCAGTATTTTATGGCATTTAACAGCAACTCAGATGATCATGGAATTTTGAGTTGAGAGATAACTTTGAGATATGGGAACAGGAATTGAATGTCAAGTTTTCTGAATTTATATCAGTTCTCTATCTCTTTTAGACTAAAGAAAATGGGACCAAGAGATGGCATGGAATTTTATAAATTCATAAATATATTAAGTAGCAATTCTTGGTTTTGAACTAGGGTCTTCTTATTTCAAATGATTTCCTAATCATTTGGCACCATCAAAATGATTTTCCTAAAGGGCAGGTCTTATCACATCTGTTTGTAACTCAGTAAACTATGTTTCTCTCTGTTGCTTCTAGGATCAAATACAAGATATCTTTTTGGTATGTAAAACTGTTTAAATTATTAAATTATTAAAGCAAGACATTCTTTGTCCAGCTCAAAAAAATTTATCTATCACTCATTCCTGGAATGCTCTCCCTCTTCAACTCCACCTACTGACTTTGCTGGCTTCCTTTTAGTTCTAATTGAAATACCATCTTTTTTTTTTTTTTTTTGAGGGCAATTGGGATTAAGTAACTTGCCCAAGGTCACACGGCTAGGTTTTTGTTTGTGTGTGCATTAAGTGTCTGAGGTTGGATCCGAACTCAGGTCCTTCTGACTCCAGGGCCAACGCTCTACTCACTGCACCACCTAGCCGCCCCGAAATACCATCTTTTACAGGAAACCTCTTCTTAGTTCTTGCTCTTTTCCTGTTATTTCCTGTTTATCCTCTATATGTGCACTCAATGTAGCCTTTGAAGCTGAGAGGTAACAAAATACAGATTGATTCTCTGCTGCTTGTGCTAATTCTGGCCTAACAATTAACACCAAGAAAACACAGGTACTCCACCGGTCAGCACCACACCATGCATATGTGCAGGCATTGGCCATACCAAATAGAAAAGTTTTGAATACTATGCATAAGCTCGTTTACTTTGGCAGTATACTTTCCAGAGATGTACACAATGACAATAAGGTTGATTCATACATTGCCAGAGCTAGCTCAGTGTTTGGGAATCTCCAAAGGAAAGTGTGGGAGAGGAGTAGTATTAGACTGACTGGAGTCAAACTGGAGGTCTACAGAGCCATTGTACTGAACTCATTTTTGTATGCCTGGGAAACCTGGACAGTCTTCCAGTGCCAGTAAACTGAATTGTTTACATTTGAATTATCTTAGGAAGATTCTGAAGATCACTTGGCAAGATAAAGTACCAGACACTGAGGTCCTTTCTCAAACTAAAGTATCAAGCATTCAAACTCTGGTGCAGAAGAGTGCAACTCCAATAGGCTGGTCAAGTTGTTTGAATCCCAAATGTGCACTTGCCTAAAATACTGTTTTATGGTGAGTGAATAAAAGGAAAGCATTCACGTGGTGGCCAGAAGAAGTGACACAAGAACAATCTCAAGTCTCTCTTAAGAACTTTGTAATTGATTACGTGACATGGGAGACCCTGGCACAGGACTGCCCTGACAGGCATAACTCTCAGCAAATAAAGCATTGTGCTCTATGAGCAAAAGCAGAATTAAACAAGGAACATCTTGTTTCTAGAACAGCTAAAAGATCAGTGTCACAAGAGCAAAAGAAATGCAAGATGCACAAACTTAGAGAACACTCTCTAAATGTTGACATGGATTGTTTGTCCCTGAAGTTGCAAAACATTCTGAACTTAAATTTTATTGATCTGATCAGACATATTTGGACACAATATAATTTGACTCTAACATAATTATGTGATTTGGGATTCTTCAAGAATGACGGGCAACCACTGCACTGTATATAGATTGCTCTGTATATATTAACAATATATTTTCTCTCCCATAAGATTGTAAACTCTTTGAAGTTAGGGAATGTCTTTTGCCTCTTTGTATCCCCAGTGCACAGAACAGTGTCTGACACATTGATGTTTATTGATTAATTGATTGATCTAAAGTAATTGTTGTTTACAACAATGCTTACTTCAAGGGCAAATTTCCATACAAAAGGTTATTTCACTCAACAATTTTAATTGATCTTATTTTTATGCCACTAAATAGAATCAACAATGTTTTGTTGTTTTTTTTTCTCCTTTGAATATTATCATTTACCTAACATCAAATCACTTTGTGGTGTCTTACCAGCTAGAAGTCTTCAGACTAGTTGTGAATCTAGTAAATATGTTTATATTAATAAATATTTCCCTAAAAGTCTGATTGTAAGAACTTGATTAGCAACATAAATAGCTAGAGAATGATGGTGTTATCCAACATTGTTTAGCAACTGTGGTATAAAACTTCACTTGGACTATTATTGCTGTACAATACTTATTTTATCCTGTCCTTGGCCATTCCCTTTCATCACCTATAATGACTTCTAAAACATTTCTTCTTTTCTCTTATCCCCAAGCACTTCCACATACCACACTTATAGCAGATTACCTATGATGCTGGTTTACTGTGGAAAAAATAGATGGCATTTATATGGCATATTTATATTGTGTATTTATATTTGAAAAGCACTTTACAACAACTCTGTGACCTAGATACCTCAGATATCATTTTCATTTTGCAGATGATGTCATTGGTTACACAGAGAGTGTTAGAAAAAGGATCCAAAACCAAGTCTTTCCTGATTTCAAATCCAGTACTCTCTCCATCAAGTTAGGGCACAATTTCATATGTTGCCTTAAGTCTCCTGATTACTACCTCAGTGCCAACTCAACTCAATGGAGTCCATAAATTTCCATTACATGAAACTCAAAAATCATCTAGTCTGATCTCCATTTTACTTTTTTCTTCTTACATGATTCTATTTATATGTTCTCTTTCTAATTATTATTTATTTACTTTTTTAAAATTTTATGGTGGAGGAGAAAGTGGGGGTGGGCAATACTTGAACCTAACTCTCATCAGAATTGGTTCAGAGTAAAAAATATGTATACATATTCAATTGGGTATAGAAAGCTATCTTATAAACATTCTTTTATTTTTGAATTTTGAGTTCCCGATTTTTTCACTTCCTCTAACTCCACTGAAACTCACTGAAAAGGCAAATAGCATGATATCAATTATACATGTGAAATCATGCAAAACATTCTCCTTATCTCAAAAAAGCAAGAAAATTATACTAAAATTTGCACTAGAAGTTCATCAGCTCTCTCTCTAGAGGTGGGTAGCATTTTCTCATAATCAGTCCTTTGGAACTGCCTTGGATCATTATTTTGATTGTTACAATATTGCTATTACTATGCACAATGATACTGTAGTTCTTCTCACTTCATTTTGTATTAGTTAATATAGGACTTGCCAGGGTTTTCTGAAACCAAACCCCCGCTTTCATTTCTTATATCTCAATAGTACTCCATAACAGTCATATGTCACAACTTATTCAGCCATTTCCAAAGAGATGAGAATCCCCTGGATTTCCAATTCTCTGTCACCACAGAAAGAGTTGCTATATTTTTTTAAAATCTGATCTATCTGGTGTACCGACTTACTAGAGCTATTTCTGGGTCAAAGGATGTGCAGAGTTTTATACTATTTGCACGTAATTCTAGATTATTTTCCAGAATGGTTGGACCAGTACACTATATTCTACTAGCAATTTACTAATAAATTTTCTTCCTATTCAGCATTTGTCTTATCTGATATGTATGAGATGATACCTGAAAGTAGTTTTACTTTTCCTTTATCTAATCAATAGGGGTTTTGAGCTTTTTTTCATATAACTATAGATAGATTGGATTTTGTATTTTGGAAATTAAATGTTCATGTCCTGTCCTTTGAACATGGAAAGGAATGACATCTTTTTTGCCTTTTTTTTTTGGAGGCCAATTGGGGTTAAGTGACTTGCCCAAGATTACACTGCTAGTTTTTGTGCTGTGTCTGAGGCCGGATTTGAACTCAGTTCCTCCTGACTCCAGGGCCGGTGCTCTATTCACTGTGCCTCCTAGCAGCCCCAGAATGACTTATTTTTGTAAATTTGACTGTTTGGTATATATTTGGGAAATGAACTCTTTTTGTGAGAAACTTGCTCTAATTTTCTTATATATATATATATATCTTATTGTCTATGGTACTTATTGGTAAAAAAAAAAATTCTTATGTTTATGTTATTTAACTAGGTCTGTTTTTGCCTTTGCAATGTCTGAGATCATGATTGCCACTACTGCTTTTTTTTTAGCTTAAGTATAATTGATTCTGAAATGGTCCCTTATTTTAATTTTGTGTGTGTTTCTATTTCAAGAGTACCTCTTATAAACAACATATTGTTAGATAGGAATTTCTAAGACATTTGTGCTATCATTTCCATTTTATGGGTTAGATCATCCTATTCACAGTTATGATTACTTACTGTATATTTTACTGCACTCTATCTTCTCCTTCTCATTCTTCTTCTTCTTCTTCTTCTCTTTCTTTTTTCTCCTGTTCATTCTCAAAAGTCTATTTTGCTTCTTACCACTACCTCCCTTAATCTGCCCTCCCTTTTATTACCCAACCCCTAAAATTCTTATTCCCTTCCCTTCCTATTTCCCTAATGGGTAAGAAAGATTTCTATACCCAGTTGAGTGTATATACATATTCTTCCCTCTTTGAACCAAGTCTGATGAGAGTAAGGTTCAAGGATTGCCCACCTACCCGTACTCTCCTATCCACTATAAAAGATTTTCCTTGTGTGCCTCTGTAATGGCAAGCTAAGAGGTACTTAACACTGTGTTTCAGCTATTTAATTATTTAGTACCTTGTTTCAGTTCAAATTTCTTTTAAGCCTTCCCCATGATTATGTCAAGACTTTGTTAAGAAACAGAATTTGTGAACCCCTGTTGCTGATGCAACAGAGGAAGGGGAGGAGCTAATAACCAAATGTAAGGAGAAGCCCAAGCTAGGAAAGAGCAGAACAGAAAAGAGAACTCTTGTAGTGGGAGAGTTAAGAAGGGGAAAACCTGTGGAATCACAGCCCTCTATGTTTATCTGTTCTGTCTTTGCTGATTTTTTTTAATCAAGTACTTTATTAACTTCTAGTTTACATTATTCATTTCTGCACAATTTTGAGTTGCAATTTTTTTCCCTGTTTTTTCCCTAACCACCACCCCAAAATATCCCCTCCTCCAATCTGCTCTCTCCCATATTTTCTCCCATACACCCTCCAATTTTCCAGTAGAGCATGGTGGATCTATATGCACCAATGCCTGTATATTTTATTTCCCAGTTACCTGTAAAATAATATTAATAATGGTATATATATATATATATACATACTATTATATATAATTATGTATTATCATATAATATTTTTTTTGCTTTTTGGAGGGCAATTGGGGTTAAGTAACTTGCCCAAGGTCACACAGTAAATCATATAATAATTATATATGAATATTATTTATATGTATTAAACATTTGATTTTAAACCTTTGAATTCCATATTCATTCCCTTCCTCCGATGTAACCCACACTTACTGGAAAGATAAGCATGTGTAGCTATGCAAAACATTTCCATAGTGGATATATTGCAAAAGACTGACTATATTTCCCTCCCTCCTATCCCACCTCCCACTTGTTCTCATCAGTACTTTGATCCTGTCACTTTTCAAAAGTAGATGCTAACAACTTCCCTCCCCCCAGCCTGCTCCCCCTTCTAACAAGCCCTCTTACCTCCCCTACCCCCCTACTCTCTAGTAGGATGAGATAACCTATTTAGTGTGTATGTCATTACCTACCTAAGCCAAATGAAATGAAACTAAGGTTGGCCCATACCCTTTTGCCTTCCTATTCTTCCCTGCCTCATTGTAACCATTTTCCCTTGCCTCTTCTATATGAGATAGTTTACTCCATTCTGTTTCTCCCCATCTCCTCTCATTATATTCCTCTCTCACCTCTTAATATCACCTTTTAAGTATCATCCCTTCCTAGTAAATTGGTTGTATGCCCTCTAGCTATGTATACCTGTACACATATATACACACACTCACATATGTATTCATACACAAACATAACCTCCTATACAGATACATATGTATGTATATGTAAACACACATTTCATTGCCTTCAACTATTCTCATACTAAGAAAATTTTCATGAGTTAAAATGATCATTTTTCCAAGTAGGGATGTAAATAGTTCAACTTTGATAAGTTTCTTATGATTTCTTTTCCCTATTTACCTTCTCTTGCTTTTCTTGCTTCTTGTATCTCAAAGTCAAATTTACTACTCAACTCTGTTTTTTTTTCATCAGGAATACTTGAAAGTCCTCTATTCTACTGAAAGGCCATATTTTCCCCTGAAACAAGATACTCAGTTTTGCTGGGTAGGTGATTCTTGATTTTGATACCAATTCCTTTGAACTCTGGAATATCTTATTCCATAGCCCTTTGATCCCTCAGTATACAAGCTGCCAGATCCTGTGTTAACCTGATTCTGTTTCCACAGTATTGAAACTGTTTCTTCCAGGCTGCTTGTAGTATTTTCTCCTTGATCTGGGAATTATGGAACCTGGCTATAATATTCCTAGGAGTTTTCTTTTTGGGATCTTTTTCAGGAGGTGATCGGTGTATTCTTTCAACCTCTATTGTGCCCTCTGGTTTTAAAACATAAAAGCAATTGTCCTTTAAAATGCCTTTTTTTTTTTTGGCTTTTTTTTTTTGGAGGGCAATTGGGGTTAAGTAATTTGCCCAGGGTCAATCGGCTAGGTTTTTGTTTGTGTGTGTTAAGTGTCTGAGGCTGGATCTGAACTCAGGTCCTTCTGACTCCAGGGCTGATGCCCTACTCACTGCACCACCTAGCCGCCCCTCCTTTAGAATTTCTTGAAGGATAATTTCTAGGTTCTTTTACTGACCATGGCTTTCAGGTAGTCCAATAATTTTTAAATTACCTCTCCTGGACCTATTTTCCAGGTCAATGGTTTTTCCAATGAGATATTTCACATGGCCTTCTATTTTTTTTTCATTTTTTGGATCTGGTTAATAGTGTCTTGATTTCTCATAAAGTCACTAGCTTCCATTTGCTCCAATCTAATTCTGAAGGAATGAATTTCTTCAGTAAGCTTTTGAGATTCTTTTTCCATCTGGTAAATTTGGCTTTTTAAGGCATTCTTCTCCTTTTTGCCTTTTTGAGCCTCTTTTGCCATTTGATTTAGCATTTTTGTTTTGTTTTGTTTTTATTGTTTCTCCAAATGCTTTATTAACTTCTGGTTTACATCATTTATTTCTGCCAGATTTTGAGTTACAATATTTTCCCCATTTTTCCCCTATCCACCACCCCAGAATAGCAGTCTCACAGGATATCCCCTCATCCAATCTGCTCTCTCCCATATCTTCTCCCATAAGTCCTTCATGTTTTCCATTAGGGCAACTCTGTGCTCCAATGCCTGCACATCTTATCTCCCAGTTACATGTAAAATAGTATTAATAATAGTATTTCTATATATTTGAAACATTTAATTTTAAAATTTTGAATCCCAGATCCATTCCCTTCCTCCCTTGTCACCCACTCCCGCTGGGAAGATAAGCAATTCAGTATATGTTGTACATGTATAGCTATGCAAAATATTACCATGGTAGATATATTGTAAAAGACTGACTATATTTCCCTCCCACCAATCCCACCCACCACCTAGTCATTTCCCTACTTTGATCCTGTCCCTCTTCAAAAGTGGGAGCCTCCAACCTCCCCTTCCCCCAGCATGCTCTCCCCTCCATCATCCCCCTCTCATCCCCCTTCTACCTACTCTCCTGCAGGGTGAGATATCCCATTTATTATGTATGTCATTTTCTCCTTGAGCCAAACTCAGGGATAATATGGTTTTGCCTTTTTGCCTTCCTATTCTTCACCTCCCCTGCGACTACTTACCCTTGCCTTTTCTACACGAGATAGTTTACCCCACCCTGTCTCTCCCCATCTCCTCTTGCCACTTTCCTCTCTCACCTCTTAACTTCACCCCTTAAGTATCATCCCTTCCCGCCAAATCCGACCTGTGCACTCTATCCATGTATACCTGTAAACATATATACACACATTCACATATGTATTCATCTGCCCATATTATCTTCAATTATTTTCATACTGAAAAAGGTTTCATAAGTTACAGTTATTGTTTTTCCATGTAGGAATGTAAATAGTTCAACTTTGAAAAGTTCCTTTGGGCATCTCTTGCTTCTTGTGTCTCAATGTCAAAATTTCTATTCAACTCTGATTTTTTCCTCAAGAATGCTTGAAAGTCCTCTATTCCATTGAATGAGCATATTTTCCCCTAGAACAAGATACTCAGTTTTCCTGGGTTGGTGATTCTTGATTTTAATCCCAGCTACTTTGCCCTCTGGAATATCATACTCCATGCCCTTCAAACCCTCAATGTAGAATCTGCCAGGTCCTGTGACATTCTGATTGTGTTTCCAAAATATTGAAATTGTTACTTCCTGGCTGCTTGATATGGAAATTCTGGAATCTGGCTATAATATTCCTAGGAGTTTTCTTTTTGGGATCTTTTTCAGGAGGTGGTCTGTGGATTCTTTCAACCTCTATTTTGCTTTCTGGGTCTAAACCATCAAGGCAATTTTCCTTAAGAATTTCTTGAAGGATGATTTCTAGGTTCTTTCTTTGATCATGGCTCTTAGGTAGTCCAATAATTTTTAAATTATCTGTCCTGGATCTATTTTCCAGGTCAGTGGTTTTTCCAATGAGATATTACATTGCCTTCTATTTTTTTCAATTTCTTGGATCTGTTTAAAAGCATCTTGATTTCTCATAAAGTCACTAGCTTCAATTTGCTCCAGTGTAATTCTGAAGGAATGAATCTCCTCAGTGAGGCCATTACCTGCCAGGCTGCCGGGTGGTCCTCAGCAGGAAGTTGGCTTCTCTGTGTCGTTCTGTGGGTGCTGGAGCTCCAGAGGTTGTTCAGAGTCCCCCTTTTACATGATTTTGAAGTGGTGTGGGCTGAAGCAGAGTGGAAGTGCTGTTTCTACTCTGCCATCTTGGCTCCACCCCAGAATTAGTATATCTTTTAAGGTATTATTTTCTTCAGTTACATTATTGACTCTCATTTTTTAAATTAATTTATCAGTTTAGTTTTAGTTAACAAGATTCAATTCCATAGTTCCTTGATTTTCAAATTTCCTTTACCTCCCTCCCTCCACCCCGCACAACAGCATATTGTCCAGTATAGGATCTGCAAATACAATCATATTAGACATTATTCCAATTACAAAGGCATATTGTACTAGGTGGGATGAAAAATGGTGAAGAAGAAATAAAACCAAATGAAAAGAAAAAGATCAATTAGTTTGTTCCAAGATTCTAGCTTACTTTGTTCTAGTTATATCTCTGGATGTAGCATTTCTCTCCTTCATGAGTCTTTCAGGATTGACTCATATCACTACATTGCTGAAAACAGTCCAGTCTGTCATAGTTGGTCATCACACATATGTTGTGTCTGTGATTGCATACAAATTTCTCCTGATTCTACTCTTCTCGATCAGCATCAGTTTGTAAAAGTCTCTCTAGGTAAATATGAAAACCATCTCCTCTTCATTTCTTATAGCACAATAATATTCCATTACATTCATATACCACAACTTGTTTAGCCATTCCCTAATTGATGGTCACTGCTTTAATTTCCAATTCTTTGCAACCACGAAAAGAGCTGCTATAAATATTTTTGTACATATGGGTCTTCCTCCCTCTTCTATGATCTCCTAGGGACATAACCCTAGAAGTGTTTTTGTCAAATAGTGCATTCTTATCCCCAAAACTGGGGTCTTTGGGTTTATCAAACAATAGATTACTATATTCATTAACTGCTGGGTCTCCTGCACACAATATATTCCATTGATCCACTACTCTGCTCCTCTGCCAGTACCAAGCAGTTTTGATGACTGCTGCTATATAATACAGATTAAAATCTGGCATAGCTAGTCCACCTTCCCTATCATTTCTTTTCATTAATTCCCTTGATATTCTAGACCGTTTGTTCTTCCAAATAAATTTTGTTATTATTTTGTCTAACTCTAAAAAGTAGTTTTTTTGGTAAATTGATTGGTATGGCACTAAATATACAGTTTAGTTTGGGTAAAATTGTCATTTTCATTATATTTACTCATCCCAGCCAAGAGCAATTGATATTTTTCCAATTAGTTAGATCTGATTTTATTTGTGTGAGAAGTGTTTTGTAGTTGTGATCATGTAGGTTTTGGGTTTGTTTTGGCAGGTAGATTCCCAAATATTTTATAATGTCTATAGTGACTTTAAATGGGTTTTCTCTTTCTATCTCTTGCTATTGAGTTTCATTAGAGATATACAGGAATGCTCAGGATTTGTGTGGGTTTATTTTATATCCTGCAACTTTGACAAATTTATTTATCATCTCATAGTTTTTTACTTGATTCTCTAGGATTCTCTAAGTATATCATCATATCATCTGCAAAGAGTGATAGCTTGGTCTCTTCTTTGCCTAATTTGATTTCTTTGATTTCTTTTTCTTCTCTAATTGCTACTGCTAACATTTCTAGTACCAGATTGAATAATAGGGGTGATAGTGAACACCCTTGTTTCACTCCTGATCTTATTGGAAATACTTCTAGTTTATCCCCATTGCATATAATTCTTGCTGATGGTTTTAAATAGATACTATCAACTATTTTTTTTTTAAAGCAATTGGGGTTAAGTAACTTGCTCAAGGTTACACGGCTAGTCATTATTTGTGTGTGGGTGCTCATTTTCTGAGGCCGGATCTGATCTCGGGTCATCCCAACTCCGAGGCCGGCGCTCTTACTCACTGCACCACCTAACCACCCCTTTAGGGCAATTGGGGTTAAGTAACTTGCCCAAGGTTACACGGCTAGGTTTTTTGTGTGGATTTAAGTGTCGGAGGCCGGCTCCGAACTCAGGTCCTTCTGACTCCAGGGCTCGACGCTCTATTCACTGCGCCACCTAGCCGCCCCAGCTATCAACTATTTTAAGGAAGGCTCCATTTATTCCTATACTTTCCAGTGTTTTTAATAGGAATGGATGTTGTACTTTGTCAAAAGCCTTTTCTGCATCTATTGAGAAAATCATGTGGCTTCTGCTAGTTTTATTGTTGATATGCTCAATTATACTGATGGTTTTCCTAATATTAAACCATCCTTGCATTCCTGGAATAAATCCTACCTGAACAAAGTATATTATTTCTGTGATAAGTTGTTGGAGTCTTTTGGCTAATATTTTATTTAAAAATTTTGGACCTAAATTCATGAGGGAAATTGGTCTATAATTTTCTCTCTTTTATCTCTTCCTGATTTAGGAATCAGTACCATATTTCTGTCATGGAAAGAATTTGGTAAGACTCCTTCTTCACTAATTTTCCCAAATAGCTCATAGAGTAGTGGAATCAATTGTTCTTTAAATGTTTGATAGAATTCACTAGTAAACCCATCTGGCCCTGGAGATTTTTTCTGAGGGAGTTCATTGATAGCTTGTTTGATTTCTTTTTCTGATATGGGGTTATTTAGGTAATTCACTTCCTCTTCAGTTAATCTGGGCAATTTATATTTTTGTAAATATTCATCTATTTCACTAAGATGGTCACATTTATGGGCATACAATTTGGCCAAACAATTCCTAATTATTATTTAATTATCTCTTGATTTGAGGTTGATTCACCCTTTTCATTTTTGACAATCATAATTTGGTTTTCTTATTTCTTTTTTATCATATTGAGTAATTTTATTTTTTCCATAAAACCAGCTATTAGTTTTATTTGTTAATTCCATGGTTTTCTTAATTTCCATTGTATTAATGTCTCCTTTGCTTTTCATTATTTCTTATTTAGTATTTAATTGAAGATTTTTAATTTGTTCTTTTTCTAGCTTTTTCAATTGCATGCCCTATTCATTGACCTCCATTTTCTCTAAATTTTTCATGTATGCACTCAGGGATGTAAAACTTCCTCTAAGAACTGCCTTTGCTGCATCCCACAAATTTTAGTATGTTGTCTCATTATTGTCATTCTTGAATGAAGTTACTGATTGTTTCTATAATTGCTGGTTTGAGCCACTCATTCTTTAGGATTAAATTATTTATTTTCCAATTACTTTTTAATCAATCTTTCCATGGCCTTTTATTGCATATGATTTTTATTGCATCATGATCTGAGAATGATGCATTTAATATTTCTGCCTTTCTGCACTGAATTGTGAGGTTATTATGCCCTAGTACATGGTCTATTTTTGAGTATGTACCATGCACTGCCGAGAAGAAGGCATATTCCTTTTTATCCCCTTCAGTTTTCTCCAGAGATCTATCACACCTACCCTCTCTAAAATTCTATTCACCTCCTTAAGTTCTTTCCCGTTAGTACTATTTCCCTCTCTTCTAGCCTCCCCCCCTTCTCATCCTCCCTTTACCCCTCCTACTGCCTATGGAGTACAATGGATTTCCATTCTTATTGGAGCATGTTATTCCCTCTTTGACCCAAACCAATGAGAGTAAATTTCATATAGTGCTCCTCTCTCTCCCTCTTTTCACTCTATTATAATGAGTTTTTTTGTCTTTTCTCATTAGAATCTTAAATGTAATTGCCTATCTTGATCCCTCTTTGATCCAGAACCAATGAGAATAATGTTCAAATGATGTTCATCTTCCTCTCTCCTTCCCCTCTACTATAGTATGTCTTTATTCCTCTTTTTATGGCATATTTTACCTTTTTCTGCCTCATCCTTTCCTTTTCTCCTATTACAGTCACTTTGAACCCCTTAGTAAGTTTTTTTTTTTTAATCAGGTTAGTTAATTTATTCCCACACCTTCTCTCTCTGTATATCCCTTTTAAAGGTCATGATAATCATATAAATACTGACAGGTATCAGCTTGTCATATAGGGATGTAAACAGTTTGTTCTTATTGCATCCCAAATTATGTGCATGTGTGCATGAGTGGGTGTGTGTGCATGTATATATGTGTGAGTGTGTGTTTTCCTTGTTTACCTTTTTATGTCTTTCTTGAGTCTTGTAATTGGAGATCGAATTTTCCATTGAGCTCTGTCTTTTTCATCAGGAAAGTCTGGAAGTCCATTATTTCATCAAATGACCATCTCCTTGCCTAAAAGTTTATGCTCAGTTTTTCTGGGTAGTTGATCTTTGGATGCAGTCCTAGCTCTTTTGCCTCACAAAATATGAAATTCCAAGCCCTCCCATTTTTTAATGTAGAAGCTTCTAGGTCCTGCATAATCCTGACTGTAGTTCCAGAATATTTGAATTGTTTCTTTTTGGCTGCTTGAAGTATTTTCTCCTTAATCTTGTAATTCTGGAATTTGGCTACTATATTTCTTATAGTTTTCAATTTGGGATATCTTTCAGGAGGAGACTGGTAAATTCTTTCGATAACTGTGTTACCTTCTGATTCTAGGACTTTGGGACAGTTTTCTTTGACAATCTCTTGGAGGATGTTGTCGAGGCTGCTTTTTTCTTCATGGCTTTCTGGTAGACCAATAACTCTTAGGTTGTCTCTCCTGGATCTGTTCACAAGGTCAGTTGTTTTTCCAGTGAGACATTTTGCACTTTCTTCTAATTTTTCAGTGCTTGATTGACTCTTGATGCATCATAGAGTCCTAAGCTTCAATTTGACTGATTCTAATTTTTAGTGAATTATTTTCTTTGGTTTTTGAAGGTCCTTTTACAGGAAGGTATTTTCTCCAGTTAGATTTTGAACCTTCTTCAGTGAGACGTTTTTCTAATTTGGTCACTGTAGATTTAAATATATCTTCTATTTCTCTAATTTGGCTTTTAAAATCATTTTTGAGCTCCTCCAAGAATGCTTTTTAGGCTTGAGAACATTTCCTATTTCCCTCTGTGGCCTCAGGTGTGAGTACAGAGTACATGTTGTCCTCTGTATTTGGTTGTTCTTGCTCACTACAATAAGCTCAAATCAATTTTCTTGTCTTCCCCTTCATCTTATCAGCTTCCTTCCTTCCCATTGTAATTCCCTGTTTCCTCTCAGGCTGGGAGCTAAGGGCCTGTTTTTTTTTTTTTTTACTTTGTGTACTGTACCCTCTGGGTGTCTAGACTGGGGCCAAGGCCAGTATTCTCAGTGTTTCCCCTGTGTTACGCTGAGGCTTACAGAGTAACCTATGGGGGAGGGGTTGTCTGGCAGCTTCAGATTTCTACTTCTATGCCACTAGGCTAAGGCTCGCAGGCTCAGCAGCTAGTGGCTGGCAGCTCTGGTGTCTGTAGATTCCCCTGGTAATACTGAGGTCAACCTGTGCTTGTGCTGTTAGCACTTGCTGGCTCCAACCCCTGGGCTTTGGGAGCTCTTGCTGGTCAGTTGAGGTGGGGCTTGTTGGGACCCATCCTGCCCTTCACTTCAGACTCCTTACTGTCTCAGTTACACCCTTTCTCAGTGACTCCTGAGCCTGAGGCTATTTTTGCTATTTCAGGATTTTACTCCCGGTGGGACATTTATCTCTGTGTTTTTAGGTCTGGGAGGGGTAATGGGAGGAGCTAGAGTTTACTTTGCCATCTTGGCCTCTGGAAAATCAGGTAGGTGATTTTTAAATTTCCAGGCTGTGGGCTGATAGCCCCAGGAGAAGCTGCTGTCTCTGCTTCAGCCCCTGTGATTTCTCTTACCCAGCTTGGATGAATCTTCCTGTCCCATGGTGAGAGGCTGGTGAGAAGGCTGGGAACAGCCCTTGGGGTGGGTGAATCTTCTGGCTGGGTCTCCTTCTCACTCTGCTGTAGTCTCCTCTCTAGTATGCAATGATGAAGCCCCTGTGTGTTCTATGCTCTCCCTGCTCCAACCCACATGGGCACTTTCCTGGGCTGTATTCTGCCACGCTCTGTCTCCCACTGGATTCTGTCACTCCAAAATCTGTTCAGATTCTCTTTTTAAAGGTTAGTGGCAGGATTCATGGAGGAGCTTGGAAAAGTTACTACTTCTCTTCTGCCATCTTGGCTCCATCACCTCATCAGGAATTCTTGAAGTCCTCTATTTCTTTTAATTATTTCCCTTGAAGGAGTACACTCAGTCTTTCTAAGTACATTATTCTTGAATGTAACCCTAGCTCCTTTGTCTTTTTGGAATATTGTATCTCAAGTTTTCTTTTTTTCTTTTTCTTTTTTAACTTGGAAACTGCTGAATCTCATATGATTCTGATTATGGCTCCATAATATTTGAATTGTTTCTTTCTGGTTGCTTGCAATAATTTCTTCCTAATCTGGGATCTCTAGAATTTGGCTATAATATTCCTGGGAGTTTTCCTTTTGGCTTCTCTTTCAGGAGGGATCATTGGATCCTCTCAATATCTGTTTTGGTCTCTGGTTCTAAGATATCAAGATAGATTTTCCTCTATGACTTCTTGAAATATGTTGTATAGTCCCTTTTTTTAAAATCATGGCTTGCAGTTAATCCAATAATTTTCAAAATTATCTTTCCTTGATCTATTTTCTAGGTTAGTTATTTTTCTGAGAGTTCATATTTCCTAATTTTTTACTCTTTTGCATTTCCTTTATTGTTTCTTGGAGTCTCATAGTCATTACATTCTTCCTGCCCAATTCTAATTGTCAAGAAGTTATTTTCTTCAGTGAGCTTTTGTACTTCCTTTTCAATTTGGCATATTCTACTTTTAACAGAGTTCTACCATGATTTTTTTGTCTCTTCTATCATCAGGCCAATCTTGTTTTTATAGTTATTTACTTTATTATGTTTTGACTCTTTTGCCTAACTGTTAATATTTTCATTCTTTTCTTGCATCGCTCTCATTTCTTTTCCCCACTTCCTCTACCATTTTATTGCTTTTTTTTTCAGTGAAAAGTGATTCATTTTTTTAATTTGTTTATTTTTAGTTTACAAGATTCAAGTCCATAATTCCTTGAGTTTCAAATTTCCCTTCCCTCCTCCCCCTACATCCCACAACAGCATATAGTCCAGTATAGGATCTGGAAATACTTTCACAATAGACATTAGTCAAGTTACAAAGGTGTATTATACTGGATGGGATGAAAAATGGTAAAGAAGAAATAAAACCAAACAATGAAAAGAAAAAGATAGATTAGATTTCTTGCATCAGGATTAAAGCACAGTTCTTTCTAGTTCTTTCTCTGGATGTCACATCTCTCTCCTTCATGAGTCTTTTGGGACTGACTTATATCACTGTATTGCTGAGAAGAATCCAGTCTGTCATAGTTGGTCTTCACACATATGTTGTGTCTGTGATTATATAAAACTTTCTCCTGGTTCTACTCTTCTCACTCAGCATCAGTTTGTATAAGTCTCTCCAGGTAAATATGAAAACTGTCTTCTCCTCATTTCTTATAGCACAATAGTATTACATTACATGCATATAACACAACTTGTTTAGCCATTCCCTAATTGATGGGCACCCCTTTAATTTCCAATTCTTTGCAACCACGAAAAGAGCTGCTATCAATATTTTTGTACATATGGGTCTTCCTCCCTCTTCTATGATCTCTTTGGGATATAACCCTAGAAGTGGTATTGCTGGGTCAAAGGGTATGAAATTATTTATAGCCCTTTGGGCATAATTCCAGATTGCTCTCCAGAATGGTTGGATAAGTTCACTACTCCACCAGCAATGCATTAGTGTTCCAATTTACTCATATCCTCTCCAGCATTTGTCATTTTCCTGTTTTGTCATCTTAGCCAATCTGACTGGAGAGATGTGGTACCTCAGTGTTGTTTTGATTTGCATTTCTCTAATCAATAGTGATTTAGAGCATTTCTTCATATGCTTATAGATATCTTTAATTTCTTTCTCTGAAAACTGCCTGTTCATATCCTTTGACCATTTATCAATTGGGGAATGACTTGTATTCTTATAGATTTGACTCAATTCTCTGCATATTTTAGAAATGAGTCCTTTATCAGAGACATAGGTTGTAAACATTCTTTCCCAATTTCCCACCTCCGTCTTGAACTTGGTTATATTGGCTTTGTACAGAATCTTTCCAATTTAATGTAATCAAAATTATCCATTTTGTATTTTTTAACACTCTCTAATTCTTGTTTGGTCTTAAAGTCTTTCCCTCTCCACAAATCTGACAGGTAAACTATTCCTTGATTTCCCAGATTGCTTACAGTATCATCCTTTATACTTAGATCATGCACCCATTTAGACATGATTTTGGTGTATGGTATTAGATAATGTTCTATGCCCAGTTTCTGCCATACTACATTCCAGTTTTCCCAGCAGTTTTTCTCAAATAATGCATTCTTATCCCCAAAACTGGGGTCTTTTGGTTTATCAAACAATAGATTATTATACTCATTAATTGCTGGATCTCGTGCACCCAATCTATTCCATTGATCCTCTACTCTACTCCTCAGCCAGTACCAAGCAGTTTTGATGACTGCTGCTGTAAAATACAGATTAAAATCTGGTATAGCTAGTCCACCTTCCCTAGCATTTCTTTTCATTAGTTCCCTTGATATTCTAGACTGTTTGTCCTTCCAAATAAATTTTGTTACTATTTTGTCTAACTATATAAAGTAGTTTTTTGGTAAATTGATTGGTATGGCACTAAATATATAATTTAGTTCGGGTAAAATTGTCATTTTTATTATATTAGCTCAACCCAGCCAGGAGCAATTGATATTTTTCCAATTAGCTTGATCTGACTTTATTTTTGTGAGAAGTGTTTTGTAGTTGTGATCATATAGGTCCTGGATTTGTTTTGGCAGGTAGATTCCCAAATATTATATAATGTCTACAGTGACTTCAAATGGGAATTCTCTTTCTATCTCTTGCTGTTGAATTTCATTAGAGATATATAGGAATGCTAAGGATTTATGTGGGTTTATTTTATATCCAGCAACTTTGCCAAATTTATTTATCATCTCAAGTAGTTTTTTACTTGGTGCTTTTTTAAAAACTAGTCTGAGAATTGTTACTGGCCTTGGGTGCATGTAGAATTTTTCCTGAGGTTTTGCTTATTGCCATTTTTACCTTATTCCCTTCTTCTAAGGTTTTATCCTGCCCTTCCTTTGCCACTGTAGTAACTTTTGATGATTACATTTATTGTTGTTTGCTAATTTTCCTTTCTTATTATTTAAACTTTGAACTTTATATTAATGTTGAATTTTCTTCAACTGGATCTGGGAAGATACTGTGCCAAACTTCAGCCTTTTACATGCCACTGTTTTCAAAGTTAGCTCTGGGAGGTCTAGGTTGTCAGTGCTTCCAAGGCAACATTTTTCTGGGAGACATGTGGTCACTGCTCTCTTTGTGCTCCAGCCTCTACCTGAGAGGGTTCCCTGCTCTTCTGCAGTTTGTAGTGTTGGTGTTCCTTTTCATCTTGAGACTGTGGCTAAGATTTCTGCTACCTTGTGATGGATCACAAGCACTCCTCTCCAACTGCAACCCAGAACTTCTTATGGGCAATAGGATTGCCAGTCAGTTGTACCTAGGGCTAGCAAAAGATACCCTATGATCTCTTCCTGACCATTTGTTTAACAATCTTACAGTTTCTGGATTGAGAGATCCTAAAGTTGCTGTTACTGCTGCATTGGACCCTTCCAAGGTCCACTGCTGGTCTTTTGCCACACTCTGGGACTATACCCACACTGGTTTCACTGATTGTCTTAGGTTGGAAAAAATGTCTCCTTATGTCCTTTGTTGGCTCTGTCACCTTAAAATTTGATTTGATGCCTTATTTTAAAGTTATTTGAAAGAGAATGTTCGGAGAGTTCAGGTGGGTCCTAGCCTGTGCTCTGGCATCTTGTCCCCAACCCCTCTGGCATTTTAGTGTTAAATGAATGAGACCCAGAGAGTATAAATGATTTGTCAAAAGCCATTTTATGGTATGTAATGGGGACAGAATTCAAAAGAAGGTCTCATGAATCCAGATTTAGTGTTTTTCCATCATTCCTATACCTTCTGATCACTTAGGAAAATCCCTCTAGTATACCTATTATTTTATTCCTTCCTTATTTTTAGGGCCATAGTTTAAGCTCTCTTCCTCACTTTCTCATTCATTTACAATTTCATCACCAATAGATTTTTTCAACTGCTTGTCAATCTCCTTACAACCAATCAATCCTTGAGAATTTCTTTACCTTTTCTTCCCATTCACCTACCTTTTTATGCTCTCCATCTTCTGTGCAAAACTGCTAGGAAAAAAAAAAAACTGGATTCCTATATTTTATTACTCCCCACCTTTCCCTCAACTCCTCAAATTCCAATTCACATTACCACTCTTCCAAAGCTGTTCTATGGTCAATGACTTTTTAACTAGTAATTAAATGGCTTTTCCTCCATCCTCATATTTTTGGCTGTTAAGCAGCATTTGCTATGGTTCATTGCCCCTTCCTATACTAATTCCTACAATATTCCTTCATTTTTTGATATCAGAGATACAATCTTCTGATTTGCCTCCTCTTATATAAGTCTCATTTATTAGTTCATTACCCTCTTCTGAACCCTAAAAGTGAATGTCATCTATATTGTATCCTTGACACTATTCTTCAGTCTGTATACTTTCTCATTTGGCATTTTCATCTAAATCTGTGGCTTGAAATATCATCTCTAAGCAGACAATTCCTAAATCTATATATTTTCAGTCCTGACCTCTCCTCTCAATATCTCAGGGGAACCTCAAATTCAGCATCTACAAAACCTAGCTTATTATTTTCTCCCCTTTTACCTGTTGAATTTCTATGGATACTTTAAAACACAACTCATTTGCTACTTCTTTTTTTTTCTACTAAGCCTTTCATGATCCCTCATTTGCTAATGACTTTCTATATTAGGCCTTACATTATGATTTGTTTACCTCCTCTGTTGTCACAGAAATCTCAATGCAGTTTTAAGCTAGCAAAACAAATTATATTAGTCACAGATATGTGTATGTTCTCCTATTCCTAGATAATAAGTTCTGGAGATCAATGATTGCATGCTATCTAAATTTGGTATCTTCCCCAGAACCTAGCACAAAGATAATTATTTCCAGTTTGAAAATGTTTCGTATATAATGTTTATGAGGCATTAAATTCATGATACTCTGCCCTGAACACAATAAGGGTTTGATAAGAATTTGTTGAGTGCACAAGGAATCATTTCCCTGAAGAGAATAAAACAAGTTAAATGGTACAGGAGAAAACTAAAACTTTTTCAAAGTATAACTAGGTGGAAATTTCACAGAGTGGGTAGAGAGATGGCTTTGGAATCAAGAATGTCAAATTTCAAGTCATATTTCTGACCAATCTGAATTGCTCAGAATTGGTACAGGACTTGCACTGGTAAAGAAGTACCTCACTGGGCAGTCCTCTTGATAGAGTCATAGACAATATAACAGTAATGAAGAAGGAGGAGGAGGATAAAAAAGGAGGAAGAGAAAGAGGAGAAGGAGAAGAGGAAGGAGAAGAGGAGTAGGAAGAAGAGGGAGAAGATGAAGAAGAGAAGATGATGGAGAAATAAAAAAATATGTATTATTCAAATATTAAGTTTCTATCCACATAACATCTTACTTTCCTCAGGGAAAGAAATTATGATATCAAAAATAATACTATGGGGGGCGGCTAGGTGGCGCAGTGAGTAGAGCATCGGCCCTGAAGTCAGAAGGACCTGAGTTCAGATCCGACCTCAGACACTTAACACACACACAAACAAAAACCTAGTTACTTTGGGCCTTGGGCAAGTTACTTAACCCCAATTGCCCTCTAAATAAAGCAAAAAAAAAATAATAATAATACTATGATTTGTTTAATGCATCAATCTTTAAGAACAGACTGGCTCATATTTGTCTTTGTATCAGCAAGATCTATTGTGAACTGGAAATGTTTAATAAATGTTTGTTAAATTGTCTAATTTCAGTCTTCCAGTAGCATCCATTCTTTATCTTTTATATCATCACAAAAATTATACTCTATAAGTTGGAATGACTCCATTCCTTTAATTGAACAAGTATACTTTCTAATGATATTCTGATATATGGTCCTTCAGTCTCTGTCACGGCAGGGAAATTTATAGCAGACCTTCGTACTTTTGGCGAACCCTAATTTGCATCTTACTTTAAATTTAAACAATGTTATCTTATTATATCCTCATAACTTATATAGCAAAGGTAGAATGGACAATTTAAAAAACTATTTTCATTAACTATCTATTATATATAATAATTGAAATATAGTTGGCTTAAAGAATAAGAAAAATAAAATAAGTAAAATATGTCTGGCCTCAGGAAGCAAACAGAGATAGATTAAAAAAAACATTTAAGAGATGAAAGCAAGGAATATTTTTAATTTATTTAATTTATGTTTCATGTAGATTGATCAACTATATGAATCAAATCATATTCAGACACATAAAATATATTCGATAAATATTTAAGTGAATGTCTAATCAATATGTAAATAAAATATTCAGATGGATGTATGACCTCAACATGTGGATATTCTTTACAAGAATGGCCAAGTCACACTCCCCCCTGCCCTCCTTCAACAAACTGATTTTGGCCCAAGTGAAAATATTCCTAGCTATAGCTTTGATTCTCTTTATAGCATCCCTGAAAAATGGCTACCCACTCTCACTTCTAAGACAAAATATATAAAGTTATGTAGTAGTAATTCTTTCATTTTTTAAAATAGAGTTGTCCTTTCAAATAATTTCACACAATCACATATTTACATTTATCTTATTTTTACTCTATCCATGCCTTTCAGTCATGTCTACATGGACAATTATTAAGATCTATTTGATAATAAAATAAAATAATAAAGGGCAAATTATATTTTTGATAATTAAGGTGAGAATGCCCTTTCTTTTAATCAATTAAAGGTATAAAATTAAATGAATAAAATTTTGACATAAAGCAGTTACAAGCTACTGGGGCATCAACTGAGGTTATGGAAGGTAGATTGTCACATGCATGGGTATATCTAGTGTCACATCACAAAAAAGTTCCATTTTCCCCCTTTGCTACCATTTTTCTTGTGCCTTTTTCAATTTGTTCACCTTATTTTTTTTTCTGCTGCTGCAGACTGTCACTATGATGAAAAGTGAAAGTGAACCACTGATTCAGAAAAGCAACCAGTGATGTAAAGTACTTTTACAGTGCAGCTCTTACTATATGAGACCTGTCAAGCCTGTACTTCAAGGACTGGTGGTGCCACACAACTGATAAAACATTGAGGAAAGCAGCATGCATCCTTCCTCATGACAAGCTAGGCTTCATATGATGTTTCCTACATTTGTCTTCTATCCGTGCATCACATAATTTTATTCCCATAAAAAGACCCTCCAGAGCACTTGACAATATTTCAAATCCTTAAGAGTTCATACAGCCTTGTGGAGAACTCAAAAAGGCATGGTCTTATATCCTCAAAGTCTGTGACTCAATGCATGTTCAGAATGAACAGATAGATGGCCACCCTTTTAATCACAACTCCTCTAATGACTGCTCTACTTATTTAACTGTCATTAGGTACCCTAGAAGAATAGCAGTGTTCAAAGGGGTATCTAATCCGATCTATACTTGAAAAAATATTTCCAAAGTAATCTGCTTGACAAAAGTTAGCAATCTTAGCTTGAAGAGTTTGTCTGTGTTGGGTAGTGGTGGGGTGGAAACATAAGTACAACCTTGCTAACCATCTCTTTTCACTTTGAGATAGCTGTAATAATTAGGAAGTTTATACTTATATCAAAATGTTGACTAAAAGTCTATCAAAACTCCAAGTTTTTATTTTCGTTTTGCTTTGTTTCCTTTTCAAACTATCTGCTATTATTAGAACTATTAGGTGACGCAGAGGATTGAGGGTTGGGCCTAAAATTAGGAAGACCCATTTTCCCTGAGTTCAAATCTGGCTTCAGGCACTTATTTACTGTATTACCCCAGCAAGTCACTTAACCTTGTTTGCCTCAGTCTCCTCATCTGTAAAATGAGCTGGAGAAGAAAATGGCAAACCGATTCAATATCTTTGACAAGAAAACTCCAGATGGGGTTACATATAGACAAGAATGAAAATTGACTGAACAATAATAATCTGTTATCTTTGTCTTTGGGAAGTTTTGCTTTGCTTTCAAAATAAATTCAAAATTCCATATTTATCCCTCTTAACTTGCATCTTATTAGATATGACCCAATGTTCTATCCCCTCATGACTTTTTTTGGGGGGGAATCATAATTCTATTTTCCACTGTGGTAGTTATCCCTCATGATCTTGGAAGATCAGTGAATTGGGTTAGTGTTCTATAAATACCTTTATCTATGTAACTAATATAAACATTTAGTAGAACCAGTCCAAAAAGGTGTCTCAAATGATTTCACTGGAGACCTGCTAAGATCACATCAGAGCAACAATGACTTTGGGTCTACCCATTCAACAAATCCTAAATCTTTGTATGTGTATCTCTTTATCTTTTCCATGAGAATTACATTAGAAGCTTTATGAAATACTCTGCTAATGCCTAGTTGACCTATTTTAGAAGCATTCTTTAAATTTTTTACCCTAGTAGTCCTGTCATAGAAGGAAATAAGGCTAGTCTGGCATAACTTGTTCTTAATGAATTATTTTTTGTGATAACTATTTTCTTTTCTAGATATTTAATTGACATTTTAAATAATTAGTTCTAGAATTTTTTCTAGGTATTGATGTCAAAGTCATAGTTTGCAGATTCCATTCCCCCCCATTTGAAAATTTGGACATTTTCCTTTGGCAGTTCTGTGATGCTTTTCTTGTATTTCACAATGTTTCAAAAATTTTTATTGGACAGATGTGTTTCAGCAATAAAACCTATCAATTCCTTCATTATTTCAGTAAGTATTCAATTTGACTAAGACTTATCAAGTACAACAACGTAATCTCTTGCTGCTCCCTTCCTTTTCTTAACTTTCTATTCCCTAGCATCTTTCTATTCTAGTCCAAAGATTGTTGTCTTTGCTGGAAAAATAAGAAGTTAAAATTGAGCACCTTTGACTTCTCTTTATCACCAGTTATCAGAGAATCATTTTGATCCTGCTTTTTTTCTCTGTATACCTAAAATAAGAAAAAAGAAAAGGAAAAAGATAGAAAAGGAAAGAAAGGAACCCTCATTTTTGGCCTAGAAGAAATGAGGTTGACTTTTTGCTATCAATACAGGATATAAAACACAAATGCTACCCTTCTCTAGGGGTTTATAGTTTGATGCTCTTTGTGAGATTCTGTTCATAAATTCTGCTACAATTATAATTATATATCAATTAGATCCTTAAATTAATATGACAAATAATAAAATAAATATAATACAAATAATAGAATAAATTTTAAAATAAATATAATATTAATAATTTTGATTAATAAATAACAATAATAAAATTTAAGAGTCATTCAAAACCAAAAGAAATGACAAAACATGTTGATATGCAAATATTGGACTGCCTCTGAATTCAGAACAACAAATAAGTTGAAACAATAAACCCATTAAAAAGTTCTTGTGAGATATTTAACCTTTAAGAACTTTAGGAAAAAATCTTAGAAAAGAAGGCCTATTAAATTCAATTAGGTTACATTTGGCCAATTTTATCCTTTATTTCATTTCAATTAAAGCTATTAATCTTAATGGTCTTTAAAGCGTTAAAATAAAATAGTCTGAATGTGTGGTCCCAGGATCGCTAGGTGTCCCTAAAAACATTTCAGGGGGTCCACAAGATCAAAACTATTTTCATAATGATATTAGGAAGTTAACCTACTAAAGTATTTCTCCAATTTTAGACTTCATATCTTTGTGAAGCCAGATTTTCTCCATATCTTTCAATCAAAACAACATATTGCAGCAGATTGAATGAAGATATGTTAACCTAGTCATCTTCTAATTATGCAGACATTAAAATTTGCAAAAATATTTAAAACAATATTACTCTTCTCACTAATTTTTATTGTTAAGAAAAATAGTAATTTTTCATAAAAATGTTAACATATAACTTTATTGTTGCCATTTTAATGAATTAATGGATATTTTTAAAACAATTGTTTCTTTTTAAAATGCTTTTCTTTTTAAATTTTGAGTTCCAGATTCTCTCTCTCTCTTTCTATCCTCCTCAAACACTGTTAAGGAAAATGACATATCAGTCATAAATGTGAAATCATGAGAAACATTTTCATATTAGTCATATTGAAAAAAACAAATTAAAAATACAAAGAAAGTAAGAAAACTATATTTCAATTTGCACTTGGAGTTTATTTGTTCCCTTTCTGGAAATGTATAACATTTTTTTTTTTTATCATGAGTGCTTTGTAATTGCCTTTTGTATTGATCAGAGTAGCCAAGTCTTTCACAGTTAATCATCAGTAACAACATTGCTGTTACTCTGTACAACACTATCCCCTTTCTTCTCATTTAATTTTCTATCAGTTCATTTAAGTATTGCCATATTGTTATTGTTATTTTTCTGAAACCATTCCCTTTATAATTTCTAATAGCACAATAGTCCTCCATCAGAACCATATGTCACTTTTTTAGCTATTCCCCAATTGATGAACATCCTCTCAATTTCTAATTCTTTGACACCATAAACAGAACTGCTATACATATGTTTGTATATATAGGTCTTTTGTCTTCTGTTTGATCTCTTTGGAGTACAGACCCAGTATCGGTATTTCTGGGGTCAAAGGGTACAAATAATTTTATAGCTCTTTGGGCATAGTTCCAGATTGTTCTGCATATTGTTTGCACCAGTTTACTATTCTGCCAACAGTTTGATAAAGTACCTATTTTCCCTCATCCCCTCTAGCATTTGTCATTTCTGTTAGATGTGAGGCAGAATTTTAAAATTGTTTTAATTTACATTTCTCCAATTAATACTGATTTAAGAGCACTTTTATATGATTATATAAAATTTGACTTCTTTTGAAAACTGCCTGTTCATATCCTTTGAGTAATAATTAATTAGGAAATAGGTTCCTTTTTATACATTTGACTCAATTCTCTATATATTTGAGAAATGAGACCTTTATCAGAGAAACTTTCTGTAAAAATTGTTCTTATTTCATTGTCTATGGTACCTTTTAGAAAAATGTAGTTTCCTTGATTATCACTTTCAATTAGATCTATTTTTTATTTTGTTTTGTCTGAGATCAGGATTACCATCCCTGACCTCTTCACTTCAGCTAAAGCATAATAGATGCTGCTCTAAACCTTTCTTTCCACTCTCTGTATGTCTTTCTGTCCCAAATGTGTCTCTTGTACACAATATATCATTGGATTCTTGTTTCCATTCCCTTCTGTTATCCACTTCTATTATAGACTATGGGTTAGCTCATCCCAAACATATTCACAGTTATGCTCACTAAGCTTTTCCTTCCATCTTATTTTAATATGTTTATCCTTACCTCCCCCCCCCTTTTTTTGGAGGGCAATTGGGGTTAAGTAACTTGCCCAAGGTCACACGGCTAGGTTTTTATTTGTGTGTGCATTAAGTGTCTGAGGTCGGATCTGCACTCAGGTCCTTCTGACTCCAGGGCTGACGCTCTACTCACTGTGCCACCTAGCCGCCCCCCTTACCTCCCTTTTATATCCGTATTTATCTTCAAAAGTGTTTTGCATCTGACCACTTCCTCCCTTAATCTGTCCTCCTCTTAATCCCCCCACCATATCTCTTTACCCCCTTTCCTCCTATTTCCCTAATGAGTAAAATAGATTTCTATATACAACTGAGAGAAATATTTTTAATTTACCTTTTAATTTCAAACATGTTAAATATCAATGGATATAACTCACATAAACATAACTTCTTTGGTGCCTTCATTAAATTTGAAGAGGTTAAGCTATACTAAGACCAAAAACTTTGAGAACAGCTATTTTAGATGATTCTCCAAATATACATTCTATTCAACAAATCTATTCATGAATAACTACTTTGTCTAAAGGATGACATCATGTCATAATATGGGTAACTTTACCCAACTAAACCAAATACAGTCAGGAAAGCTAAAATTCCTTGAGTTTCCCTATTAAAATAACACAGATAGTAATTGATAGTAATAGTAACTGAAAGCCCTTTTGAAAATCAACTAGTTACCAACCCTTGGATGTTCACCTCTCCAATCACCAGCATGATTTGGAACGTGTTCTGAAATTTGACCTATAGCCTAGGTCTAGCTTCTACTCCCTACCTCCAATCTGTCTCATACCCTACTCCTGATCAACACAAATGAGAACACCCCCAAAATTAGATTTAGTGGTTTTGGTGCCCTCTTTCACCCAGGTCCTCATCAACATGACCTGTTTTCATCATCTCAGGCTGTCCCTTCATCATTTAATTTCCTCTCCATAAAACTGATACTTTGCTTTCTCTCTCTACTGAATTCAACTTGTTGTGTATTCTGTTTTCCTATACTTTATTTTGAAATACTGAAACTTACTGAACCTCTATTAAGATAGTTCAAAAGTTAAGTAAGTTCCCCTACATTATATATAAAATACAGATCAACTGGGGGGAACGACAATAAAATATAACTATATATCATTGTAATATTTTCAATTAATACATAAAATTTAAAAATAAGTGAACTATACTGCAGAATAAGAAAATAGCTCTATATCTAATATTAACATTAATGTAGCCTATCTACAATGTCACAAAATCAGAGCAAGTAATTACCTCTTAAAGGAGAAACTCTGTACAACCTTAGAATTATTCAGAGTTATTACACCCTAAGGAGAGGAAATAATATAGCACTTAGAACACATAGTAGATATCCAACAATATTTATTGAATTGAACTGAATGAAGGAAAATCAAATGGCTCTAGAACTAAGTTAATCTCTAAAGTGTGTGGGATAAAGATAAAACAGGTCAAAAGGCAAATAGACTTAAATGCAAATACTAAATTAATTGTTTTTATTTATCAAGCCTTTCCTATAATTATCCTCTACTCTTCTCAATGAAGTTGAAACTAGGTGTGCCAAATGTCAAGTCTCCTTTGTTCTTCAGTGATCAATAGCTCATTGACATATTGGAGCTAATGGCATATTAGATCTATTGATATATTTGGTTAATAAGGTCAAAACAATAAGTTAAAACTTTACAGAATTTAATAAAACTGAATCTTAGCTATAATTTAGGAAGATAACAAAAAGAAAAATATATTTGACTGATGAAAAATTGTTTACAACTAAAAGTTATGATTCAAGTTCATCTTTCTGGATAATACTATTTCAAGGTCAAGCAGAACATTTATTATCTTGAGTACAACATGAAGTGAAAATCCTAATTTACTTCCAGTTTAAATCCTAGATTTTATTTCCTCTTAATTTCTGTTTTCTTCATAACTTTCCCACGTCTGTCTATGACATTTCCCTGATCACAAAGGTTCATAATCTCAATTGTCTAACTTCTCCCTGTGGTGACATTCTCCTAACCAACCACCAAATTTGTTTAATTCTATATACACAGTGAGTGTATTTCACATCCATTATTTTCTTACAGTACCCTCTGAAACAATTCTGATATAAAATGTTATTATCACTCATCTTGAAATACCCAACAAAAAGGTCTCTACTTTTATGTAATTTGTTCTGCAATCTGTTCTGCATCCTGGTATGAGACTGTCTTTGACTTGATTGCTCAAAAAACAATACAAAAGTAGATTATTTGTCTTACCTAAAAACATGACCAGCCTCCTTTATCTGTTATTCAAAGTTCACCATAATGCAGCTTTAACTATCTTTTTTAGTGTTATCTCTTTAATGGAAATGCAAATTTAAAGATCTTCACTGCCCCTAGGTTAAGTGCACCTGGAGCCTGTGGTGGGAGGCTTGTTTTTCAGGAAAGCCCACAACTTGATACTTTGAGATTGGGCAGTGGGTCAAGAAGTTTGTTACAATCTCTGAAGCAGGAGAAGGCTATATAACCCCTGATGGGAGGCTTTGCTTTGGGGCTCACTTTGAGAAGTGTTGTGTGATTTGACCAGATAAGACTCTGGGAAGCCATTGTTGAGAGCCCCCCGGCTTTGAAAATCCAGATGTTGATGCTTCCCTCTCTGGTAACTGTGATTTGGTATTGATATAATGGTTGGACAGTTTGGAAGCCTGTCTGTTTGATCTGTCTATATACTTTGAAGTTCAGGGTGCTGACCTTTTCCCCCTGAACTAGGTAATATATGTTTGTTTGATTAAAGTGAGCTTGTTAACTGATTTTGAGTTGCTTTCCTTTACAAAAGCAGATCAAACAACCTGTGTTGGCAGCCACCCTGGGGATGTTGGGGTGCTTGCTGCTACAATATCTAATAATTTAATTAATCTAGAATTCATTCAAATTATATAATAGTCTGTACCATGAATATGCTCTAAATTTGGTTGCTTCTCTACAATGGATCATATCTGGAATGACTTTTCCAGCATGTTTTCTTATTAACCTTCTATTCTTTCCCAAAAGGCCTAAGTTAAATGTTTCCTGATATCTGAAGTGATTTTCTCTATCATCATATCCTTTATGTTCTTCTCATGTTTTTTTTTTTATTAGTTATATTGTGTTCAAATTTTCTATTGCTCATTTATGCTAGATATTAATACAATCTTCAAATATCATTTTATATTTTTCTCAAGTATTTCAGCCTTGGAAGTATAAAGTACCTATTGTATTATTTTTAGGTATATTCACATTTCTTGCTGTGGTCCTTACCATATCACCTTTCATGACATAGTATGTTGTATGCAATTTCTGAAGTGATTTTTACCGTATCAAATATTGCTGGTGAATGAATTCAATCATGATGATTATATCAGATGCCTTTTTTAAAGTAACACTAAAATGGTAAAAATAGAACTATTAGTTTAATTCATACCATTAAAATGAGAAAGGGCTTTCTGGAATTTTATTATAAATATTCTCATTTCCTGTTTTATATCATTCAAAATATCAATCTTATTTTCACTATATTTGTCATTATTAGGTCCCCCTTCTAGAGGCTGTATTATGTATTTTTTTTGTTTCCTTCAAGGCTCTAAAGCAAATTCCTAATCATACTTAAAGCATCTCCTCAATCTATGCTCTTATTTCATCCCATTTGGATTTGTGAATAAAGTTTTCCTTATGATCACATTGACAAAATATATGTAGCTCTTGCCGTAACAGGTAAGAGCTCTTTCCAGCATTTTGATGATAAGGCATGCGATAAAAAGCATGCATGTTTTCTCTCCTTTTCATGTTCACTGAGAGTTTGCCTTCCTTTGTGTGCTATCAGCACTGAAGTATTTCCAGAAGGTCACTATCAATAGGTATATTGATATTTCTGTTTGTTCCAATATATTTTATCGTCTTTGGATTCTGGAATATGAAAGGTTGCCACTTACTCACTCTACTGTGTTCCAGATCAAACTGATCACCACGATGGATCTGAGCAGGACTAACCTGCAAATATACTAACCTATCTATTTCTTAGACTTAAAGGAATTGGCCATTGGCCATTGGCCACACTTCTAGCACTACTAGCAGTATCACTAGAGTCTAATATCTAGGGTTTTAGGATACCCAGTTGATCTACACAGATACTGTATTGATATATGGCTGTGTACTCTGATTTCACTTGATAAATAAAAGGAAAAACAAAAACAAAAAAACATTGTCCCTTACTTAACTGAAGCTGCCCTCTCAAGGATTAGAAGATGAATTAGACTGTGAAGATAATATTATTATCATTCTTGATTTGGTCAGATCTGTTTAATCTACTCAATTCATCTACTCTTCTAGGATTGCTAATTTTGGAGGTAAATAGCAATTGTCTCTGTTCTGACCAAGAACTCTGATGGTCTTCCCCTCCCAGATTGATTCTTTTGGGAAGTCAAACCAGGTGTGCTTCAGTTCTTACCTAGCTTTCAATAGCAGACTGAAACTGGGAAAAGACCTTAGTTAAAAAATGTCAGGGTCTCTCATAGCATCTGGGAACATCTCCAGTCATCCTGATTTATGTCTTGCACTGGACTTCGGATGACACTGGAGGATAGAGTGAGGCTGATAACTTTTTACCCCCCTGCCTCACTTAAATCATATTCACTTACAAATTAAGACATCACACACCTGATGTCATTGGTTCTCTTTGAGAATGAAGGTTGAACAATAGCTAATTTCTGACATAAGATAAATGAAATACTGTGTTTGCAGTCTACCACCTGCCTTAATATATGCAATTAAATAAGATAAACTCTCAAGATCCCTTTCTCCAAGCATGTATTTTTTCTGATTCTAAGAAAGATGTTTAAGTTTCTTCTATTAAAGAATTATGACATTGAGTAATGTAAGACATCTTATGACTTAGCAAGTTAGCACAGTATCCTTTTCTTTGGTCATACTCAAAACATAACATATTCTCATTATGCTGGGTAGTTTAGATACAGTCATGCATAAGGATAGGGTGATCAACTTGTGGACCTTTTAAGTTTACCCCTATATTATGATCCCATGACTACGTGAAAAATATTACAAATATGTTCAAAATTATTTCTGTATTAGAAGCAATTACAAGGTAAAACCTGTCTTAAAAGAGACATTTCTAGGAACCAAAGAACATTTTGCATTAGGGTATATTTCAGCAAAGTACATTACTTTTTTTTTTTTTTCCTAAGCAGACCACATAAGTAGAAGAAGGAACTGTATTGCTAAAGGAGTGTTATACAGGATGTGTGTTCATCAAACATTTATGCTAAAATGTATTTTTGTGCTGATTTTACTTTCGGGGTATTTATTTTGTTCCTTTTTATATGTCTAACCTGATAGGGAGCTTTAAATAAAATGAGAACATTTTAAAGTGGCAGGAATTGGTGCCTATTTAAAGGGAGAAAGAGACCAGGTTAAATTGCCTTTGGGAATTGTGCAGGGCTGTTAATGACCCCAAGTTTCTCCTTGAAACAAAGGCCCATCTTTTTAACAGAGAATGTTCTTCTAAAGATTCTATATCACTTTGAATCACTGAATATCATATCCTCTGAATCATGTTAGTATCACTCATTTGCACTTTGTAGTGGTGAAATCTTACCAAGGAAGAATGGTGAAAAAATAAATAGGATAAATGTGATTATTAGGAAGATGTATGGCTAACATAAAGGTGCATATGACTCATACCAAAAGAAAGTCATAATTAAACTATGGAAAGGATTCTATTATGAGTTCTTTGAATATGTGGACCCATATAAATATGTATATGTGTGTGTGTGTGGTGTTGTTTGTGTGTTGCCTTGTGGTTAAGTAACTTGTGTCTCTAAGTCTCAGTCTAAATAGGTTTGTGTTACTTGGTTACTGTGTGTTTGTGTGTGGGTGTGTTTATTTAACTACCAAGCTTCTAAATACACCCTATGTATGTGTGGCTATATGTGCATACATGTGGGTCCATGTATATTTACTTATATATGTGTGCATAGATATGTACATGTAAGATAAGTGTAAATTAATCTTAATCTTACCTTATTCCAGTCAAGAACAATTAATCAATCAGAGAGTTCACAGAAACCTTTAATGAATCAAACAATCAAGGGGCATATGAGCTAGGTGTGAGAAAGTCTTTAATAAATTTGGAAAGAGTGAAACACTTCCAGGAATGAAATGATTGCCAAAAAAGTAATATTTTGGAAATTATTGAAGAGAATAAGTCATGCCTGGTGGTGCTTGGGAAAAAAAAAAAAACAACAACAAAAAAACAGCAAGTCAATTTCAAAACCTAGAATTCCAATACTAGGCCAGCCTACTGTTCAAGCAATTCCAGATAAGATCTTGAGAGGGTATCTCTTGGGTGAAGGAAAGAAAGAGTCATTATCTTTCCCCTATCCAAAGAAAACCTTTCAAAGATAGATAGACACACAGATAGATAGATAGGCAGACAGACAAGGGAGGGAAAGAGAGACAGAGATAGAGACACAGACACAGAGAAACAAAGAAAGAGAGATAGAGATGCAGAGTTAGAGAGAGACAGAGCTAGATAGATAATGACCAGTGTATTTACTTCTGGGAGAGAACATCTTTTTGTGTGTCCAATGACAATGGATTCATAGCTCAAAAATTGAGTTCACAGCATGCAGAGAAACTCTTGTGTTGTGGCTGCATCCTTAGGCTTCCTTTACTGTACACATGTAATAGTGGATATATTTAATCACAGTTTCTTTTTGTGGGATTCAGAACCTAGATGCATGTCTTGCATATTTTTGTTAAGAAGAATCAGTATCCTGATTTGCAAAGACCCCTTTATCTCATCTCTATGACCCAGTCTTCTCAAATCATAGGAGTAACCATCCCTCAACCATGCCTTTAAAAATATACTGGGATGATTTCTGTAACTTTTTTTTTTTTGCTTTTTGCAGGGAAATTGTGGTTAAGTGACTTACCCAAGGTCATATGTCTAGTTTTTGTGTTACGTGTTTGAGGCTGGATTTGAATTCAGGTCCTCCTGACTCCAAGGCTGGTGCTCTGTTCCCTGCACCACCTAGCTCCCCCCTGTAACTCTTTATAAAATGTTATCATATAAGGAAATGCTTAGCCATAGAAAAAAGCCTATAGCCCATAATTTAAAATAAAAATGAATTACACCTATACCTTTCTGTGGAGTTATACCAATGATATTCTATGTTTTATATCCAATACCATGAACACTGTATTTGAGTCCCCAAAAACTTGACTTAAAATCTTGACATTACCACTTACAAATTTTGTCATGTGGAATAAGTCATTACCTTGCCTATACTTCCTCATTTGTAAAGTGAAAATAACATCAGTACTACATCCAGCATAAGATACAGCGGATACATTATTTGCCTTGAATCAGAAAGATGTGTGTGCACATTGCTTTTTGGATGTTTACTAAGTAGGTCTGTGATCCTAAGCAAATGCAGTCCCATGTCTATAAAATGAAAATTATAACAGCACCTTCCTAACAGGACTGTTTTGAAGATCAAATAGATAAACCACTCACATAGATAACGCAAACCACAAAACTTCAAAATAAATGTGAGCTATGATTATTTAAGTTATTTTTACTTTTAAATGTTAAACCTGTCCCATTAAATTATGACCAAATTTCTAAAGTAATTAATGAATGAAAGCTACTTAAATTTCTGATATTCTCTGAAATTCTAGTGCACAAGACATCCCATACGTGAAAATTATTTATTACTAGCCTTTATTTCAAGGCAATATTTAGGGAATATTGCAATTGTAACAGTAGCTTATCTTGATTTGAGTTCTTTGTGTTTGACTTAACAGCTCAGTGATTTTCCAATAGGCCCCTTGGTCACCAACAAATAACTTTTCTTTGGAAGTCAATGATGTCAATAAATATAACTGAATATCCTTTTTATATTATGTAGTTTCTTTTTTAAAACATTTTAATTTTAAGTTTTGAGTTCCAAATTCTATCCCTCACTCACTCCCTGAGATGTTAAGGATATACATGCGCAATTATGTAAAGCATTTCAATAGCAGTAATTTTGTACTGGAAGAAACAAAAAAAAGGAAAAAAATGAAAGAAAGTGAAAAATAGCAGGCTTCAGTCTGTATTCATCAATGTTAGTTTTTTCTCTGGAGGCAGATAGTATGCTTCATCATTAGTACTTTAGAATCACCTTGGATCATTGTTTTCCTGAGAATAGCTTAGTCAATCCGAGTATACTTTTAAATAAATATAGGGTAGTTGTGTTTTACTTGCATATGTGGAGTTAAATGAAATTAATGAATGGAAAAGGTCTTTTGTTTTCTAAAATATAGTTCATAACACAGAAGATCCTAGAGACAAAAATCAAGATTTTATAAAATCTAACAGGAACCCACTATCATATAATTATTATACAGTCTCACATTTGTGAGAAACTTTCATCTTATACACTATATATCTTTTCTAGTAAGCAATTAATTGATATCACTTATCTCAATCCATCAAAATAATAATTATAGTTCAATAAAAATCTACACCTATGTTTTTTTTAATCTCCCAGATTTGCAGGAATCTCTATGATGAGAACCAGAAGCAACATTCCATGAATTTTAATCAATTCCTATATTTACAATAATTTCTTTAGTGATTTGGATAGAAAGGAGGGGAAAATACATCTAAGAGAGGTTACTTATTATTGAATTATTTAACCAGAAATCCAGAAAAGTAGATTTTTAAAGACTAAAAATGACTGGTAAATGTACTGAGATAAGTCAGAGTATTAAGCCATAAATGGTAGAAAGAAATTTCATAGCAAAGGGACAATGAATAGATTGTCTCCTTGGCTCATAAACCTTCAGGAAAAGGCTGAAACACTATGTATATTTTCTGTTCTTTGGGTAACTCTATGATACATCCTATTACCCAAAGAATTTGTTATGTGAACTAGTGAGCTACTACCAATCTTTACTTATTTATTATTAGTAAAGAAATACTAAGGAACCATCTCAGGAATAAAAGAGTTAAGCTCTCAATTTGCCCAGTCTTCATACATATTATAAGGCTCAAATTTAGGATTTGAACTCAGATCTTCCTAAGCTAAGGTTCAGCATTCACACACACACACACATACCCACACACACACACAAGCACACGCACACGCACACGCGCATACATATGTGCACACACAGGTGTGTGTATTCCAACTTATTAAAATATAATTAGAAATATGGACAATGTGAGTGCTTTCCCAAAGGCGCCTGGCGGAGTACCGTTGTGGCTACGGCAGCCGGGGTGGCGGGAGCCGCCGCTATGGCAGATGAGATCAGCAAAGCTCAGACTGCCCAGCCTGGGGGAGACACCATCTTCGGGAAAATAATTCGCAAGGAAATGCCGGCCAAAATCATTTTTGAGGATGACAGGTGTCTTGCTTTCCATGATGTTTGCCCACAAGCCCCAACTCATTTCCTGGTGATACCTAAGAAAACTATTACTCAGATATCTGTTGCAGAAGAAGAAGATGAAAATCTTCTTGGACACTTAATGATTGTCGGCAAGAAATGTGCAGCTGACCTGGGTCTGAAGAGAGGATACCGAATGGTGATCAACGAAGGTGCAGATGGGGGGCAATCTGTCTATCATATCCATCTGCATGTCCTTGGAGGACGTCAGATGACATGGCCTCCTGGATAAATTTTTGGAATGATTTCTTTTATTTAGGGAGCAAGGCAGGTTTACAACATATGTGTTAAGCTGAGTATACTTAATGATTTCTGTGAAACAAGAAATTGGGAAATCATTTCAAAATGTACACAATAAAAGGCAGTTATCTCTTTCCCATCGAAAAAAAAAAGAAATATGGACAATGTAAAAAATGAATTTAGGAGCATGAATAAAAATAGCCATTTCTAGATGTCTCATGGAGCCATCAGTTTCCACATGCCCAGTTCTAATTTTTAAGGAATTGTTTTCTTCAGTGAGCTTTTGGGACTCTTTTTTTTTTTTAATTGGCCAATTCTGTTTTTTAAGGTGTTGTTTTCTTCAGCATTTTTGTGCCTCTTTTATCAATTGACTTTTCAGAATTTTCTTCTTTTACTTTCATTACTTTGCCTATTTTTTCCTCTATCACTCTTATTTGATTTTTAAAATAATTTTAGCTCTTCTAGGAATTCTTTTTTTTGCTTTTTTTTTTTTTTTTGGAGGGCAGTTGGGGTTAAGTAACTTGCCCAAGGTCACACGGCTAGGTTTTGTTTGTGTGTACATTAAGTGTCTGAGGCCTGATCCGAACTCAGGTCCTTCTGACTCCAGGGCCCGTGCTCTACTCACTGAGCCACCTAGCTGCCCCTCTTCTAGGAATTCTTGTGCTTGTGTTTAATTCACCTTCTTCTTTGAGACTTTGCTTATAGCTGCTTGACTTCAGTCTTCCTTTGAGTTTGTGTCTTGATCTTCCCTGTCACCATAGCAGCTTTTATGGTCAGATTATTTTTTGTTGTTTCCCCAAAATTCCAGCCTACTTTGGATTTTATATTGGAATTTGGCTCTGCTCACCTTGAGGTAGGGCAGGTTACTGGTCCAAGTTTCTTTTCTGCCCTTCCACTTTCACAGCTCAATCAAAGTCCTGTACATTTTTCGTGACTCCAAATTGATTTTATCTGGGAAGACGTATGATCTTTGCACTCTTGGTGCTCTGCTCCTTAATTAGATAAGGACCCACTTCTCTCCTGACTATTGTTTCTCTTTTCTTCCCTGGGACTTCAAGCAAGAACAAAGCATGATGATAGAATTGCCAAATGGCTACTGATATTGCTAGTGCTAGAACAGGGGTCCCCTGGAATCTCTTTCTGAAGGCATTCAGTCCTCTTTCATCCCTGGGTGCTAGTGTCACTGCAGTCTCTGTTGCTGTTTCCCTCCTGAAGTCTGCTGCTCCCATCACCCAGTGTTGCAGCATCCCCTGCCTTCCATTTGCCTACAGTTTATTAGGGAAATGTCTTATGAAGCTGTGTATCATAAACTACATGGATAGAATAGCCATCATGTTAGTGTAGTTGAGTGGAAAAGGTGTATTTTCATAGGGAGTTTGCTAAGATTTCCAGCAGGAGGTTTATTTTGAATTAAACTATGAAAGAGGGATAAGATTATCAAAGGTGGAATGCAGAAAAGTGGGTATTCCACAAGATGGAAGGGGAGGCAGAAGCAAAGGTACAGAAGGTGAACCGTGCATAGAATATTCAAGGGAAAATGAGAATAAGTTTAGGGTATGCATTGGGGATTTATTGAAGTGTCTTGCGGTACATTGTGGAAAGTTTAAACACAAAGGCAAGAAGATTTGATTTAATATTAGAAGCATATAAATGTGATTAAAAACACTATCCAAAGTCCTTCTGGACATCTTCATAGTTAATATTAGGAGGTAATAGCATTTAGTTAAATACTTTATTGTGTATCCATCTATACAAACTTATCAATGAAAATATTTTACTTGCTTCTGTATAGACAGATACCGAGGTGCTTTGATCATTGGATTTATTGAACATTGTTATTGAATAAGCATAACATAAATTCTGCTCAGGCCAGTTTTCTTAAGTGGTCATTTTTCACCCCTTTAGCCTTTATCAGGAGTAAAATCTAGTCAAGTATCAAATCATGACCGTTATATTGAAAAGAGTATATATTATTTTAATGTGTATTTTTGTAACTCATTTTAGACAAGATTTCAGTGATCAAATATCAAGTTTTTAGAAGTTCAAAAAGAGTTTATTATAGAAACAATCAAAGGAAAAATAATTATTATGAGATTGGGATAAGGTGTTTTTGCTGTGTTGTTTGGAAAATATAATATTGAGACTAAAAATACTATATTTGCATTTCATTATATTAATTTTGGAGGGCTTAGAATTTCCCATTTCTCGAGAGTAAGCAATACACAAAGGTAATTTGATATTTTCAATCCCGTTTAAATGAAATCCTGTTTTGTCTTTTTAGAACATCACTGAGAAAGAAGACTTTATTGCTATAAACTCAATTAATGAAAACGTTGTCTCTAGAGACCAGCACTCAGCAGGATGCCATTAGAGAATTTTTAGCAATGTGTGGGAAGACATTTTAAAAAGAAATTCACAATTGCCATTTTGAGGCCAAAGCATTTCTAGATGAATGCAATTAATAAAATTCTACCAAACCCTTTTCTAGTGGTTTATAATAGATGTTTTGAAAACCAACTATATTTTCATGTTACTAAGATAGAATTTACTCATGACCAACACCAAAATTTGTAGCATTATTTTATTAGAAGAAAAGATTTAAAATAATCTGAATAATAAAAACAGTACTTATATTTCCATATACGTTTACATATATTACATTACTTTTATTGGCATTCTATACAGTTCCTTTGGTAATTGTGTACTTGTAGAGTGTTTTTAAAAATTATTTCAAATATCCTGGTTTCTTTTTCTTTTTTAATAAATTTCACCATCATAGTAATTTAATCATATGAAATGTAATTTGATGTAGTTAATAGATAACCAAACTGAGATGTAGAAAGACTTGGGTTCAATTTTATCCTCTTATATATACTATGTGATCATAGATATGTTATTTAACCTCTGTGAGCTCCAGAAAACTCTCTAAGTCTATGAGTTTCAGATAATTGGCTGCCTAAAATTATTTTTATTTGTTTTCTTGCTTTAGCTACCCTATTAGATCATTAATTCCTAGAAGATAGGAAATTACTTGATGGAGTATTGTCATCATAGTTCTTTACACAATATCTTGCCTGTATGTATTGAATGAATCATATTGAATGATGAAAAATTGAGTAATTTATTCCCTCTTTTGCTTTTCCTTTCCATTTGGAAAAAAATTCCTAGGAATTCCTTCACTTTTCCAACATCAAATCCTGGCTCAAATCTCAGAAAATATTTCTTTTAAAAAAAACCATAAATTATTTGCTTTTAGTTTTCAACATTTACTTCCATAAATGTTTTATTTTCTCCTCCGCCCTCCCCCATCCCTCCCCAATATGGCTTGCAAAATGAAATGGGCTCCACACAAAAATTTCTATTAAACACATTTTCACATTAGTTATGTTGTATAGAAGAATTACAATGAATGGGAAAAACCATGAGAAAGAGAAAAAATGAAATAAAACAAAGCAAAGAAAATAGTCTGCTTCATTCTACATTCCAACCCCATAGTTCTTTCTCTGGATATGGCTGGCATTTTCCATCATGTGTACTTTGGAATTGTTTTAGGTCCTTGCATTGCTGAGAAGAGTTAAGTCTATCAAAATCAGTCCTTGCACACTGTAGTTGTTACTATGTACAATATTCTCCTGGTTCTGCTCCCCTCACTCAGCATCAGTTCATATAAATTTTTCCAGGTTTCTCTGAAGTCTACCTGTTCATCATTTCTTATAGCACAATGTATTCCATTACATTTATATATCATAACGCATTGAGCCATTCCCCAATGAAGGGTTATCCCCTTGATGTCCAGTTCTTGGCCACCACAAAAAGAGCTGCTACAAATATTTTTTTAACATGTGAGAATATTTCTAAATAATTATATCTGCCTAATTGTAGAAGAACAATGTGACATACTGGGTTCAGAAATGACATCTGAGTCAGGAATGCATAGGTTTAAATTCCACCTAATATTAGTATTGTGACCCTAGTTAAATCCTTTAATCTCTCTGTGACTTCAGAAGAGTTATCACTGTTCACTGGGAAAAGGAGTTTCTTCACTAGAATTTTTGTAAACAAGTAAAGTCTAGACCAATTCTATCTGACACTTACTCCATGCCTCTTACTTTATATTTTTACATATCTTTATATTTGTATTTTTATACTGTATATAATTTACACTTATACCTATACACGTTCTATTTTACATATTATTATTAATATTAATAATAATATTATTACAATATATGGTTATTGTCTTTTAAATTCAAAGAGGACAAAAATGATATCACTATGTTGGGATCGATGAATAGTTTGTCTATGCCTGACATGACCAATATGCAGTTGGAAGGCTCCACCAGACGTTAAACACAAATAGACTGCATGAACCTTTAGAATGGAGATATATCTAAATTTATGAATCTCACATGTCTTTTCAGCTACAGCAATTCTACTTTTCTCATATAGCACAGAACCTTCTTTGAAGCAGACATGCCATGCTGAGGGATCCTCTGCCAGTGTCTCACATGTCTCACGATCAATTTCAAATTTCTTCAGATAGACCCTGACAGTGTCATTGTATCTCTTTTTCTGACCTCTGTATGAGCATTTGCTTATATGATTTCTCTGTAAAATACTGTTTTGGGCAAACATGTTTGGCACTTAAACAATGTGGTCAGCCCATTAGACATCCTCTGCATTAGAGATTGAATGTTTGGTGATTCACCTTGAGAAAGGGCCTCAGGGTCTGGTATATTAAATATTTTTCCTCCTGTTTTAATAGCATTTATTTATTTTTTTCCAATGACATGTAAAGATAGCTTTCAAGACTCATTTTTGTAAGATTTTGAGTTCCAAATTTATCTCCATCCCTCCCTTCTTTCTCCCCTCTCCAAACAGCAAACAATCTGATATAGGTCATACCATATACAATCGTGTTAAATTCCATTTTAGTCATGTTGTGAAGGAATCAGAAGAAAAGAGAAAAAATATATGAGACAAAAACAAAAAAAGTGAAAAAGTATATGTTGTTCTACTTTTAAACCCCATAGTTCTTTTTTTTTTAAATCAAATTTATTAACACAATTAACTAAAATAATTAAGGTTGTTCTTTTTTTCTTCATAAAATCATCTTCTAGTTTTATTTATTAGTAGTGATGTGGCTGGATCAAAAGGTATGCACAGTTTTATAGCCTAATTTAGCCTCTTGCTTCAGTGTTCTCATCTGTAACATAGCAGAAATTAATTCTTGAAGCTATGTCCTATAGCTACAACTACTTAGGTAGCTGTAAGAATCAAAGCTGGTAATGTATGTGAATAAATAAAGATAAATACTATTGGTTGATGGTTCTGATTCACACAAAATACTTTTCTTATAAAATAGTATTTTTCTTTGTTCAATTACATGTTAAGACGATTTTTAATGTTCATTTAAGAAAATAAGTTCCAAATTTTTCTCCCTCCCTCTCTCATCTCTCTTTCTCCTCCCCCTCTCTAAAATGGTAAGCAATTTAAATAGGTTTTAGATATATATATATATATATATATGTGTGTGTGTGTGTGTGTGTATGTATATATATACATATATATGCAATCATGTAAAACATATTCCCATATTAGTCTTGCTGTAAAAGAAGAAACAGACAAAAGGGGGAAAACATGAAAAAATTTAAAAAGTAAAAATTCTCTGTCTGTGGATAACATTACAAAATTACTTCTTGAAAGGTGCTAGTGCTTGTAGTTAACTTTTTAAAAGAAGCTAAATATGTCTGCGTCATCCTATACCAAAATTCCATTGCCTTGAATATTACAAATCAAACTGGACAATTTCCTTAATTTCTTCTGAGTCTTTCTAAAGGAAAACCAATTCCCAAGTACCGGAGAAAGTAACTATACTATTATCTTGCTGAATATATGGATATTTCTGAGTCACATGATTACAAGATAATGGATTAGTCACTTTTTCTACATCTGTCTAACTGTTCAACTGAGAAAAACAACAACAGGTGTTCCAGATACAGTGAAACATTTGAATCCACAGGACAAAAAAGAGAAAACCCTAATGCAACAAAATATATGTAAATTAACAAAATTCTACTCTAATCCTTAAAATGCTTCATTGGCTCCCCTCATTTGCCAACCTCCATGCTTCTAAAATAGCAACACAATTTCACATGCTCAAGCCTGTACAAGCTTAGAGTCCATAAAGGCCAGTATCTCCTATCAAACACTTCTAGAACTATCCCTGTACTTTCCGCCATCTTAAAATGGGCACAGAAAGTCCTTAAAATAGGACTTTCCCCACAATATTGAGGATGAAGGACTGTAAGAAATCAAAACATACCACATTCTGACTGTGGTTGGCACTTGCTTGGACATTCCAAAAATGCACAATGTCTGCATTAAACACCCTTCCTAGCTCCAAACACTTTATAAAATAGCATAGACTCATTCTGTCTATCAAGGAGAAGGAAAGGAGGAAAGGGATAAAGTGATAGTATGGGAAGAAATATATAATGGATACAGGAGGCCATTGAAAAAAGGTACTAAAATGCACCTGGACCAAAGCATAGTTTGGTGAACCCATTACCTCCCAACAATTGAGGAGATAACAGCAGCTATACATTAGGACATCCTGGGAGGGATAGTACATGCTAAAAAGCAGGAGCACCTAGAAGGTGACTGACAAAGAATTTTTATTTAAAAATCAAAATGCCTTAGCATAGTGATACATGCCTGTAATCCTTGCTGTTGAGAAGGCAGAGATTCATAAATTATTTGAGCTCTTGCCTTCTCTGCTCAGTGGACTAGGTCAATGAGGTGTTTGCACTTTGTCTCACACAAGTATGGTGATCACTCCTAGGTTCTGAAGGGAGTACTGGGGTAGCCCAGGTTACCTAAGGAGAATCAAATAAGTACATAAAGGAAAATTGAGCATATCAAAGTTTTCATATCAAACAGTAATAGAAATGAATCTGTGTGTGGTATTACCAGCTACGATATGATATGAAAACTTTAGGTTCAAAAGAAGAGAAAAGGGCATAAAGATTGAAGATTTCAAGGGAAAAATTCTTAATGAAATCTGAACTCTAAAGCAGATAAATCAATAGAGGAGATCCTAAAATTACAAAAGAGAATGGATACTCAAAAACAATTAAAAACTTGATCAATAACTATTACTAGACAAAGAATATGAACCAATGCCTGATGAAATACAGAATACTGTATACTCCAACAGATATAATAAGAAGCTCTAAAATTATTCAAAAGAGAATTGAAATTAAAGAAATAAAGATTGACTCTCTGCCAAAGCCTTGATATACAATTTCAAAATAAAATTAGTAAATTAACTGAAAAAATTTATGAGGGAGAGTTTCTCTAAAGAATATGATAAAGTAAAAGATTGGGAGAATAAAAATTCTGAAATGATGAAATACATTTTAATGAAAAGGAAACAATTTTAACATAATATGTAGATGCTATAAAAGCCAAAACAATTTACCAGGAGGCCTCAACAAATAAAAATACCTGAATACAATAATGCAAGAAATAATATAAGGGGTGGCCAGGTGGCACAGTGAATAGAGCACTGGCCCTGGAGTCAGGAGGACCTGAGTTCAAATTCTAACTCAGACACTTAACATAAAAACTAGCCATGTGCCTTGGGCAAGTCACTTAACCCCAATTGGCCTCCAAAAAGCAAAATAATAATAATAAGAAGAAGAAAACTGCACAGCACTTCTGAATACATACAAGGAATTAAATCAATTAATAAACAAGATATAGATATAGATAGGTAGATATATGTTCAACTATATGAGTATATATAGTAAATACACACATCAATATGAGTATACGTATATATATATGTATATATGTGCAGGTATGTATATACATATATATATGTGTGTGTGTGTGTGTGTCTGTCTGTCTATATATAGTCTACTATTTATTAAATAAATTGAAAAGTAAATAAGTATAAACAGATCCAACATTGCTAAGTCAGATGTCATTTGGAAAGGAAGGAAATATTAGTTACAAGGATAAAGAAAGAAAGAATTCCTATGCTCTAGCTATTTTCTTTTCTTTTTTTTTAAAGCAATTGGGGTTAAGTAACTTGCTCAAGGTTACACAGCTAGTCATTATTTATGTGTGGGTGCTCATTTTCTGAGGCCGGTTTCGATCTCGGATCATCCCAACTCCGAGGCCGGCGCTCTTACTCACTGCGCCACCTAGCCACACCTGCTCTAGCTATTTCTTAAAGGATGAGGAAAGACTCTATGAAGTCAGGGTATGAAGAGGAGTTCATTTTAGGAAGGTAGGATAGCTAGAGTAGATGCCTAGAGGCAGGAAATAGCATGTCATTTGTGAGCAATGGAAAGAAGGCTACTTTGGATGCATCATACAGTGTGCAAAGAGGAGTAATGCAGAATGAGAGTAGAAAGCTTTGTTGGGGTCATGTTGTTTAGGACTTGAAAAGCTAAACATAAGAATTTACATTTTAGAGAAAATAGGAAGTCACTTGAGGTGCTGAAGTCACACACTCAAATCTGTGTCAAGAAAAATTATTTTGACAACTTTGAAGTATAGTATGGAATTCAGTGGGGAGTTTGATAAGGAGTCAATTTCCAGGGAATACTATGCTCTACCTATAGGTTTATTCAAATTTTGTGGGATAGCATAGTAGCATGAGAGTGAATAGAAATTGGAGTGTGAGAGGTGCAGAATGGAGGGCAATAAGTCAAGTGCTCCTACAAGGTATCTGGGTAAAGAGTAAAGGGATCGCGTTCCTTTCAGTCTTTCAGTCAAACTGGGTAGGACAATGGGGTTGTAGGAAAATTACAGAAGTCACAGAAAAAAAAAGGAGTTGAATCTGGAGGGAATAAACATGGGGTTGGGAGTCTTAACCTAACAGGGGTTTGGAGCAGCATGAATTAGATCATTTATGAGAAAGCAAAGTAAGAGAAATATGTGCCTACTACAAGTGATGAGGGATTTATGATTAATTTAATCTTTTGGGTGTTGATTTGTAAGGAGGCCACCTTCTCTTGGATACAGTTTAAACTCTATGGACAATAACTTGACTAACCAGGTATATACGAGCTCCTAAAGGCAGCTGACAATTAGAGAGGACTATGGAACCAAGGATGACATTATATAACTTTGAGAAAGAAAAGCGTTTATGGGTAGGAACAGGATTTTAGTTGAATGGCAAGATTTGAGGCAACAGATAATTTTCACCATGTAGCTCTGCTTCTAAAGAATATTCTTTCCCTCATTTACTGTTTTATTTAAGAATAAGTCACTGTAAAAACAGATATATGATCAGACAAGATGTATAAAAGAAATAATATGAAAATTAATTAGAAGACGGAGTTCAAATTCAGTACTTCAGAAGCTCTAACACCATGAGGAAATAGGCTAGATTAAAGAAATAATAAGTGTGCAGTACATGAATCAGAGAAAAAAATTTCAGAATAAAGTTGAGGATAAAAAAAAGTCTTAAAAAGATACAGTAAAGGGGTGGCTAGGTGGCGCAGTGAGGAAGAGCACCGGCCTCGGAGTTGGGATGACCCGAGATCGAAACCGGCCTCAGAAAATGAGCACCCACACATAAATAATGACTAGCCGTGTAACCTTGAGCAAGTTACTTAACCCCAATTGCTTAAAAAAAAGATACAGTAAAAAGAAGATGAAAACCCTATCAGAACTTTTAAGGAAGTATAGAGAATTTTTGAACTAACCAATTAACTTAGAGGGGACTGAAAAGATAAGAAAGGAGAGGCAAATAAGTAAATAAATAAGAGGAAAAATACATAAGTGAAATACTAATTTTTGGAAGGGGTTGGCAAATGGGATGGAAAAAAGGAAAAGTTATATTAAAGATTTTAAGTGAAATTAATTTCATAAGATTGCTAATTTAAGAAAGGAATTAAAAAACCTAAAATATTAAAGAATCAAGTAAAGTACAAGCCTGTCTCTCACAACAATATATGTTAGTGAACTAAGTAATTGAATGAAATGAAAGTGGTAGAACATAAAAGCATATTAAAAAAATTTATTCTATGCTCCTCTCTGAGAGAGTTTTCAGGAGGGAAGGTGGAGGGAGGAGGGGAGTGAGAGAGAGAGAAAGGGATAGAGAGAGAGAGAGAGAGAGAGAGAGAGAGAGAGAGAGAGAGAGAGAGATGGATACAATCTACTGGAGAAGACAAGAACTGGGATTTACTATAAATGAAAGATATTAGAAAAGGGAATTAAATGGTTCCAAATTCTTGAATAAAATAAGGGTATTCATATTTATATGTGACCTCTTTCATCATTGGCTCAGGCTACATCTTATCCATATCTCCATCCCTTCCAATTCCCACGTTCTCCCATGTTTTTTCATGAGAATATGTCCAAGGTGACCAAATCTTTCCTCTGTGACTTTTAATATTCTCTGGAGATAGCATTTCTTTTTACATTATTTTTCCCCAAACACTTTCCACCTTTTTTGCTTTTTTGGATGGGGGAAGATAGGGCAAATGGGGTTAAGTGACTTGCCAAATGTCACACAGCTAGTTTTGTGTAAAGTGTCTGAGGCCAGACTTGAACTCAGGTCCTCCTGACTCCAGGGTCAGAGGTCTATTGACTGCACCACTTAACTGCCCCCCCCTACCTTTTTTTCAAACAACATATTTGCTAAATGAAACTTTTTATGGTATCTTAAGTTAAAATCTTACAATATACATATATATGTATCCATATATGTGTGTACATATGTATATATATACATATATGGGTATGGGAATGTGTGTATATATGTACATATATACGCATATATATGTACATATGTGTGTGTATATTACATCCTACAGATTCCCATTGTGCAAAAATGTAGGTTTGAGTCATTTGTGCTTTTAATTCTTCAGAGACTATGGTATTTCATGATTCATATTCATATAAAAATTATATAAAATATTTATAATCATTAGGCACAGAGGAAAAAAAAAGTAAAACGTAATATCACACATATCAGCTACAAAATTGCTATAGGTGATGACCTTTTCATTGGAACTTAGTAAAAAAAATCAATAAATATGAGAATAATTAACATTTGAAAAGAATTATTATGGATCTTATTTTCTTTTATCTTTAGAATAATCATATGAAGTAGGTAGTGAAAGTAATATCATCCCAATTTTACAGATTAAGGAACAGGGTCTCTAATGATATTAGAAAGCTGAGGCAAAATTCTAGCCAACTTTTTTGACTCCAAGTACAGTACATTTTTACTGCATCACTAGAATTTTGACTATCAAAAGACAATGAATGGAAAGAAAACATGTTAGAAGACATCATTCAAAGGATAACAAAATGTAAACATTGACAAAGAAATGGAGTTGGTTTTTAAAATGGAAAATAGACAGTAGATTTTGCTGCAACAGAATCCATAATCAGTTCCCTAGAAAAAATAAAGTTGAAAAGGGGACAGAATGAAATAACATAGAGACAATATAAAATACAGTCATAAAACGCCAAAGTGAGGGGGAGGGGTAGGACTTGTGACAAATAAAACATAATGAAAACAAGGGAGAAGAGTACCAATAAAACTACAAAAATAAAGGCTAAAGTAAAATATAGTAGGCTTCTTTATGAATGAGAATTTAAAAATTCTTATGTAATTTTCCAAATAAATACTGAACAGACAAAACTAAAAAAATGAACAAGATAATAGATAAGCAAGAAAAAATCTACATCATATCCAACGGCTGAGCATTATAGCAGAAATAATATTCTGCAAATTATTATATCAGGATTATGATTTTTGTTTATTTTTTTTTTAAGCAATTGGGGTTAAGTAACTTGCTCAAGGTTACACGGCTAGTCATTATTTATGCGTGGGTGCTCATTTTCTGAGGCCGGATCTGATCTCGGGTCATCCCAACTCTGAGGCCGGCGCTCTTACTCACTGAGCCGCCTAGCCGCCCCTTTTAGGGCAATTGGGGTTAAGTAACTTGCCCAAGGTTACACGGCTAGGTTTTTGTTTGTGTGGATTAAATGTCTGAGGCTGGCTCCGAACTCAGGTCCTTCTGACTCCAGGGCCGGCGCTCTATTCACTGCGCCACTTAGCCGCCCCATGATTTTTGTTTATTTATGCTGCTAAGGCCAATGTACTACTTTCATTATAGTCAGTAAGGGACATTAGGAGATTAAACTCTGAATCCCACAAGTGTTTTTGGATTTATAGAATATACATTTTACAGAAGTGATTTATTTAGTAACACTATGTGCAAGGTGATATTTTAATCCTTTTTAAGGATAAAATGGAGTCTAAATCACGGTCCTTTCCGTTTAGTACCTTACAGTTTGGTAAGAGTGATAATACAGACTGTAGAGATTCACATGTCATAAATATCACTTAAATATTGGGTGACCAAGAAAGAATTCATGGAGTCCTTAGGCCTTAAAATTGAGATAAAATTGGAGCATTTAGAGATTGAATAGGAGAAGGGGATGAACATGAGCTCAAAGCCAGAACAAGAAAGAAGAATTTGTAAAAACAAGAATTATAAATAGGGCAAAACTAGAGTTTTGGAAAGAGAAAGGAAAGTAATAAATGTTTATATAGCAATGTCAAACACTGTACTAAGAGCTTTTTTAAATGAATATCTCATCTGATCCTCATAAAACCTCTGCAAGGTAGGTACTATTATTATCTCCATTTACTGTTGGGGAAACTGAGGCAGTCAAAAGTTATGTGACTTGCCTAGGGTCATACAGCTAGTAAGTGTCTAGGTCATATTTGAAGTCAAGTCCTCTTGACTTCATGCTCAGAGTTCTATCTGGGATAAAGTCTCTGAGGATATGTAGAGTGATAAGAGTAGAGAGTCAAGAATGGAAATTAGGAAAAAAACATATTTAAGAAAGAGATAAGTAAATGAATAGTAATATTATTGGAAAAACAAGTATACTTTATCAAAATGAAAGCGTGGGGAATGATTTCAATAAATCTCATGAGTGCTATCAAATGACGCAGAAATACCAAGGATTTTATGGACTGAAAAAATTTCATTGGCCTAAACTTTTAGAAGGCCATTCTGAGTGCTGTATGGTAGAGAAGGAATCCAAATTAAATGGGGGAAAAATGAGGCACTTAGTATGTTACCTGTTAAAGAATTTAGGTTGTCAAATTTTGTCAAAGTAGGGAGGTAGAAGGATCTGTGAAGGTTTTGGAAAATGATGGGCAGGGAGAGCACAATGAAGTACCCAGCCTCAACAAGTTCTTCTACGTGATTAGATTTTATATATACACATATATACAAACATATACATACACATACACTTATAATTTTCATTAATAAACTTATGATTAACATTAACATTTAAGCGTAGAGAAAATAATAGCTAACTTTTGTGTTACTTTCCCATGCAGTGTTCATCATGTTCTCACAGTGCAATGTTTAAAACCATGCTGTATCAACTGCTATAGAATCAATTTACAATTTCCAGGTATATTAGCAAATAATTGATTGCATAAATGCCAAAAATATTGATAATAGGGTCATCCAGAAAAATCGGTATAAACGTTTATATTAATTCTGTATCAATATAATCAGCTAGACATACTTAAAGTCACAATGAAAATAGTGAGCTACAATGTAGTTTATAGATGCTGAATTTTAGCTTACTACTTAACGTAATGCTTACTTTTCATTTCTTCCTTTAACTATGATGTTGATGATGATGATAATGATGCTAACAAATGTAAAGTGTTTTAAAGTTGCCAAAGACCTATCATTACATGAATTCTTTTAAATTTCATACCAACCCAGTATGATAGCTGCTATCAGTATTACTATTCACATTTTTCAGATGAGAAAACCAATGCCAAAATAAGTTAAATATATTATCTAACTTACCTAATTGTAAGTTCCTAAAGGGAAAGGATCATGATCTAGACAACCTTCTTATCCAGAACAGGGCTTAGAATGTTTTGGAGTGTTTCTGCATGAAGTAGGTGCTGAATAAATATTTGTTTAATGAATAACCAAAGCATTACTCTGAAATGCAGGTTCCATACAATTCAAAACACTTGTGGGATCCAAATATAGCTCAACCTCCTAATGGTCATTAATGAATTTAAAGTTGCTATTCAGTCATTTAGTCATGTCCAACTCTTCATGAGCCCTGGGGGACCATACTGTCCATGGGGTTTTCTTGGCAAAGATACTGAAGTGGTTTGTCATTTCTTTCTCCAGTAGATTAAGGCCAACAGAGGTTAGGTGACTTGCCCAGGGTCACATAGCTAGTAAGGGTCTGAGAATGGATTTTTAACTCAATTCTTTCTGAACTCCAGGTCCAACACTATATCCACTGAATCAGCAAGCTGCCTCCTTAATTAAAGCAGTACATGATAAATAAATTATTGGCCTAGGCATCAAATTAATGGTAGGGGTGGGATATAAACCCATGTCTTCCTGATTTCAAGTCATTCCTACCTTTATGGGATGAGTATTAATGGAAATGTTTTAATGAGTACATTTACAAAATATGTCTACTAAAATTAAAATATTTAAGGATGTGTGGTTATGATTCTATTTACTTGAATTTGTTACAGTGTCTTATTTCAAAGCACTTAAAGTGAGAAATAATGTTCAATTATTTAATTATTTTTAATTAATATTTAATTAAATTCATTAAATATATTCAAGGCTTCTACTCTGTGTTTAGTTATGGATAAGAGCTATAAGAATACAAAAGAAGAGAAGACAATTTTCTGCTCTTGAAATATATATATATATATATATATATATATATATATATATATATAAATATATAAAATTGGGGAAATAAGTTTAAGCAATGGTTTCACCATGATAACAGTTTTTTGGTTATTTTCTACATATTTTAAGAGAGATATTGGTAAGCTAGAAACAGTTCAAAGGACATAAAGCAGAATGAGTAAGCTCAGTAATTTGTCACATTAGAAAGAATTGAAGAAACTGAGAATATGTATATATGTATACAAAATATGTAAGTACATATGTATAAGCACATATTTACATATACTTGTATACACATATTATATATGGTCCCAAACTTCCTGCTGAAATTCTGATATTTACAACCGTCTGCTGGCCATTTGCACCTAGATATCCTGCTGACATCACAAATTCAGCATTTCCCAATTTAAATAATCATTTTCAATTCAAAAATAGTCCCTCCCTTAAGTTCTCTATTTCTGTATATGGTACTATTATTCTATCATTCACCAAAGCATGAACCTCAGTATTTGAGAGAAGATACTCAGAGGCCATATACATGAAAGGAATTTCAGCTCTAACATACTCCAAAGTAGATATCCAGGTGACCCTAGAAGATTTTCAAGGACAGGTAGTTAACTCCTCTTGAGGCAGGCCACTCCATTTTAAGACACCTATAGTTATTATGTAGCTGTTCCTAACATCAGATCTAAACTGATCTTTTTATAGCTTACCCCTTCCTGTTTGTTCTTCCATCAGAGACCAAATAAAACATGTCTAAGCTTTCTTTGTGCCCCCCAATCCAAGGTATCTTTTTAGTGCTGAAGTCTTTCAACTGATCCCAATGTGATATAGGTCTAAGGCACCTTTGACATGCTGGTTTCCTTCCTCTGGACCTTACACAGTTTTTTTTTTTATTTTTTTAAACATTTGAATACAATACAAACTTTATTGAAACCAACAAAATGCAAAAAATCTGAACTTCAGTTGTTTCATCTCTCTCTCTCTCTCTCTCTCTCTCTCTCTCTCTCTCTGTCTGTCTTTCTCTCTCTCTCTCTATTTTGTGGTTTTGGTTCTTTGAAAAAGACAGTATTGGGAGGGATAGCAGGTGTCCTCTTGGTCAGGCGCTTAGTGGGCCAGCACATGGATGTCACAGAGTGAGTGTACATTGCGCAAACCTGCAAACTGCGAGGTTGAGTATGTGTCCTCTGGCTTATCCACTGGGCACAGTTTTAAATGCTAGAGGATGGTGGTGAGAAAAAAAGGTCTCCTTTCGTTTATAAAAATAAAAAAAATATTTTTAACATTTTCTTTTAAAATTTGACTTCCAAATTCTCTCACTCCTACCTGTCCCTACTGTACCCATGTAAAAAGCTATTGATTACGAAATCATGCAAATCACTTCCACATTATCCATATCAACAAAAAGCAAGAAAGAAATAAAAAGAATAATTGCAATTACATTTGCACTCAGTTCATTGGTTCTCTCTCTCGAGGTAGATAACGTCTTTTCATGGTGATCAGAGCAGCTAAGTCTTTCACAGTTGATTATTATTAAAATATTGTTGTTACTGTATACAATAATCTTGTTTCTACTCACTGTCTTTTGATTCAGTTCATATTGATCTTCTGATGTTTGTTGTTGTTTTTCTGAAGCCAGCCCACTTATTTCTTATAGCACAGTAGTATTCCATCAAAATCATGTCACTTTTTGTTCAGTCATTCCTTAATTGACAAGTATCTTCTCAATTTCCAATTTTTTGCCACTACTAAAAGAGGTGATATAAATATTTTTGTACATATAGGTCCTTTTCCTTCTTATTTGATACTTTGGTGATACAAACTTAGTAGTGGCATTGCTGGGCAAAAGTAATACACTTTTATAGTTCTTTGGGCATAGTTCCAGATTGTTTTTCAGAATGTTTACATTGTTTCACAACTCCACCAATAGTTCAATAGTTTACCTATCTTCCCCAACCCCCTGTAGCATTTATTATTTCTGATAGGTGTAAGGTGACACCTTAGAGTTCTTTTAATTTGCATTTCTCTAATCACCAATTTAGAGCATTTTTGTATATGATTATAGATAGCTTTGATCTCTTCTAAAACATGTCTGTTCATATCCCTTGGCTTCTAATGTTTATAAATTTGACTCAGCTATCTATATATTTAAAAGATGATATCACTATTAGGAAAACTTGCTGTAAGTTTTTAAAATTAACTCACAATCCATTGCACCTTCTTTTTAAAATATAGTTTCCCTAGTTGTCTTTTAATTAGATGTATTTTTGCTTTTGCTTTGTCTGATATCATGATTACTACCCCTGCCTTTTGGTTTTTAGCTGAAACATAACAGATTCTACACTAACCCTTTGTTTTAATTCTGTGTGTGTGTGCATGTGTGCATGTGTTTGTTTTAACCAATATATTGCTGGATTCTACTTTGTAATTCATTCTGCCATCTGCTTCAGTTTTATGGGTAAGTTCATTCCATTCATGTCTAAGATTATGATAACTATGTATTTCCCTCCATCTCATTTTTTTTATCCTCCTATCTCCTTATCCTGCCTCTCCTCAAAAATCTATTTTGCTTCTGACCATTGCCTTGCTTAAACCACCCTGCTTTTAATTATCATTCACCTCTAGTTTTGCCCTTCCTCTCCTACTTCTCTATTAGGTGAGATAGATTGCTATGTCTAAGTATGTCTGTGTATATATCATACATCTTTTCATATGTGTGTATATTATATATGCACATACACACATATATAAATACATACACATACACTCCCCTCTCTGTGTGTACATTTCCCCCTCTTTGAACCAATTCCAATATGATTGAGGTTCAAGTCTTATTTGACATCCCCCTTCACATTTTCTCTCCACTATAAAGTGTCTTCCTTGTCTGCCACTTTTATGTGAGAAAATTTTCCACATTCTACCTCCCCCTTCCCTATTCTCTCAATGAATGCCTTTTTCTCTCCTTTTCATTTTTTTGAGATCATCCCAATATAATCAGTTCACACTCTCCTTTTAATTGCCCTAATAATAATAAAGATTTTAAGTGTTAAAATAGTATATTTCCACAAAGGAATATAAAGAGTTTAAACTTATTGAGTCCCTTATGATTTCTCTTTTATTCCCCTTTTTGTGTTTCTCTTGAATATTGTGTTTGAATGTCAAATTTTCTATTCCAATCTGGTCTTTTTATCAGGCTGCTTGAAATGCCTCTATTTCATTAAATGCCTATTTTCCCCCTGAAGGTTTATACTCATTTTTATTGGGTAGGTGATTCTTTTTTGTAATCTTAGTTTCTTTGATGGCCAGAATATCATATTCCAATCCCTCTACTTCTTTAACATGAAAGCTGCTAAATCTTATGTAATCCTAACTGTGACTTGAGCATATTTGTCATTTCTTTCTGGCTGTTTGCAATATTATCTCCTTGACCAGGGAGTTTTGGAATTTGGTTATAATATTCCTGAAAGTTTTCATCTTAGAATCTTTCAGGAGATGATTGGCAAATTCTTTCAATTTCTATTTTACCCTCTAGATTTAATATATCATGGCAATTTCCCTTGATAGCTTCTTGAAATAAGATGTCTAGACTTTCTTTGATTGTGGCTGACCAGCAGTCCAATAATTCTGAAATTATCTCTCCTTGATTATTTTACAAGTCAGTTGATTTACTAATGAGACATTTAACATGCTTCTATTTTTCATTGTTTTGACATTGTTTTATTGTTTCCATATGTGTCATAGAGTCATTAGCTTCCACTTGCTGAATTCTAATTTTTAAGTCATTATTTTCTTCAATGAGCTTTTGTATTGCTTTTTCCATTTGGTCAATTCTGCTTTTTAAGGAGCTCTTCTTCAAAGAATTTTTGTGTCTCTTTTGGCACTAGACCAGTTCTGTTTTTTTAAGTTCTTTTCTTCATTATTTTTGTGTATTTCTTTTACCAAGATTTCAATTCCCTTTTTAATTTTCTTGTATAACTCATTTCTTTTCCTATTTTTTCCCTCTACCATTCTTCTCTTTCAAGTCTTTTAAGAATGTCTGTTGGGCTTCAGTACAATTAGTGATTTATTTTCTTATGAGTATTTGCTTGTGGCTGTTTTCACATTGTTCTCTTCGGAGTTTGTGCTTTGGTGTTACCTGCCATCATAATGGCATTTTATATTAAAGGGATTTTTTTTGTCATTGTTGTCATTTGTTCATTTTCCTCAGTCATTTTTTTTATTTTGAATTTTATAGTAAAGTTGAGTCTGCTCACTTGTGGGTAGAGGCACTGTCCCAGTTGCCTTGTGGAAAAGATGGAGATATGTCGATTAGACAATAAAGCATTTTATTCACTATTGTTTTCATAACTAGTTCTGCAATTCTGCAAAGTTTTGGTGTTTTTAAGATGGTGTGATCTGGGGAGAGATGTAGTCCCTGGTTTCTAGTCTGTGTTCTAGTCTTTAGCCATGAAGAATATCTCTTCCTTGCAGCCACAAGCGCTAATACTACTCTCGTCCCTGGAACTGTGATCAGGTTCTCTGTTCTCCTGCAACAGCTAGTGTTCCTCTTTTACTTGGGACTGTATTTAAGACTCTTGCTCCCTTGTGATTGGCCACACTCCTCTCCATCTGGAACTGTGACTTAGAAATGTGTATGAGCATGAGTTGCCAATCAATAACATCCTGTACCCCATGCCAGTAAAGGGATCCTTCTAGTATCTTTTTGATCCAGTTGTTTTACCCCCTTACAGTTTCTGGGGTTCAGGCTGCTGCTGCTGCTGTTGCTACCACAATACACACACACACACGCACACACACACACACACACACACACACACACACACACACACACACACCTGATGCTACCTGGTATGTATTCTGGGGCAACCCCTGTCCCAGTGTTATAGACTTTGGCCAAGCTCCTAAGTTGCCTTACACTTCAAAAATGTCTGACCTTAAACTGTTATTGACTTTGCTGTTCCAAAATTATTTTAAAGCTGTTTGGAGGGGACTGTTGGTACAATTCAGCTGCCTTGTTGCTCCTCTTCCACCATCTTTAATCCACTAGACTAACAAGTTTATCAGTGATTTTCTTAAATTATTACCCACCAATCCCCAGAACTTGAACATGATACTCCAAATGATTCTTATTGACCTTGCAGTCCTTTAAAAAAAACCCACATATTTTATATCATGTTCTTATAATTTTTTTTGTATTATACTGTGACTTTGCATTTATCCCTATAGAATGTCATTGGATTACATTCAGCTCATTGTTGTAATCTCTCAAGATCCATTTGGATCCCGACTCTCTCTTCTAGTGTGTTGCATGTCTCTCCCAGGTTTTTATTGTCTTCTGACTGGATGAGCATAATAACTATGTTTATTAAAGTCACTGATGGAAATTTTGGGCATCACAGGGCCAACCAGGAATCCCATAGTTATTTTATGGAAGAATTTATTCCATTTTGATATACAGTCATTAACAATTATTCTCTGACTCTAGTCATCCAATTAGTTCTGAATTATTGTCTAATCTATTTATCACCATCTTTTCCACAAATATATGATAGTATATGATAAAATTTTATCAAAGTTCTGCTAAATAATATGTAAAGTATAACCACAGCATTCCTCTTATCTACTCATTTGGCAAAATAATATAAAAAAGAAAATGAAACTTTAGATTCATATTTGACCTTTTTATCTATCTCCCTCAAATTCAATCATTTATCAAGTCCTATCATTCCTCCAACACAATCTGCATTCATTTCTCTTCCACCAAGATTATTTTGAAAGACTAATAAATGGTACTGCTATTTATAATAACATGATTCCTAATGCATAGCTTTAATCATGCCACTCCACCCCTAAAACTTTTCAAATGCTACCCTACTTTCTGATAAATAAATTCATAACTTCTTAATTTATCATTCAATATCTTCCACAATCTATTTCCTGTCTAGCTTTCCAGGCTTGTCTTATATGATTCCATATCAGATACCCTTTAGCCATTGCCTGAACATCTCATTTTTCTTTCACATCTTTTGTTTTTGTCCTTACCCCTATAATATTTTCCTCCATGCTTCAAGCTCTGCTAATTAAAATTATTTGCATTCTTCAGAGTTTATAACAAATGTCACCTTCTTCATGTAGTTTAAAGCAGAAATGATAATAACACTATGGAGAATTCAGAGACAGAGAAACCAATTAAGAAACTATCATAATTGCCCAGGTGAAAGGCATGGAGAACTTACTATAGAATAGTTGTCATTGTGAATGGATAAAAAGGAACATATTTTCTTTTAAAATGCTTGGAGATAGAATCAAGCAAGAATTAGCAAGTAATTGGATTAGGGCATAATTGAGGATGACTCCAAGGTTACAAATCTGGGTTATTAGAATTAGAATGATAGTCCTGCCTTCTCCTTAACTTTGGAAGTTTAGATGTGGGATAGGATTTATTTGGAGCACAGGGGTTGAGGCATTGATCTTAGTTTAAATGTTATAAGTTTCAGATATGATAGGATATCTAACTGGAGAAGTGCCACAGACAGTTACCATTATGGAACTAAACTTTAAGAGAGAGAAGATGGATACATAGATTTGCTTCAGATATTACAATTGAATCCATGTAGATAGCTGTGATCACCATTGAAGAAAGAAAAGAATACCAGAATGAAAAAGATCTTGGTTAACAGCTTTATCTATAAGATGGGAAATACATTTCAAATCAGTCAGACAGATAGGAGTAGAAATACAAGTAAGTAGTATCATAGAAGTAAAGGAAAACAGAGAAGAGGTTCTATACAAACTTTTGGAATCATCTAATCAAACTAACCTTGACCAAGGATGGTGGGAGTCATTTACTTGGAGGGAATCATGACAAGAGTGTAGAGAAAAGGCAGAGGGAAAAGATCCTACATAGTCTAGATGGGAACCTCCAATTAGTGAGAAGTGAAACAACTGATAATTCTGCAAAGGAAACTGAGAAAAATATTTAAATATATAGGGAGAGAAGCAGGAGAGAGAATTATCATGGAAAGGATCCAGGCAGAAGGTTAGTCAATAGTGTTAAAAGCCGCTGAGATAGATAAGATAAGATAAGATAAGATAAGATAAGATAAGATAAGATAAGATAAGATAAGATAGACAGACAGATACCATGTAGATAGCTAAATGAAAACCTAAAAAAGTAATCGAATTTAGCCATGAAGAGTTCATTGGGGGGGGAGTGGAGCCAAGATGGTAGTATAGAACCAGGAAAACTTAGTGTGCTCCCCCCATAACCACTTCAAATACCTATAAAAATGACTCTAAACAAACTTTAGGGCTACAGAACCCACAAAGTAACAGAGAGAAACAAATCTTTCACTGAAGGGAGCCTGGCAGGTGGACAGAAAGGGTTCATCTCAGAGTGCTGCGGCCAGAGCGTAACACTGTATGAGCCTGTGGTTTTAGCCCCATTGCAGCCCCTGACCAGCCATACCTGGAGGGATTTCAGAAGAGTGGATCACCAGTAGCTGTAGCGGTTTCCAGAATTATCAACCCATAAATGCCAAAGACAAAGTGAGAGCTCAGTGTGGACTTTGGGAACAGGGAGTCCGGGAGTGTGGTCCAGCCTCCGCCCACAGAGGGAGAAGCATCTGAGGGAGTTGGCCACTGCCAAGTGACTGCTTCAGTGTTCCTGGCCTGCAGATTGTAGGGGGACCAAGTGGCCAGTCTAAGGGGTAATCACTCTTGCTTTAACCTGCTTGAATCCGGATCACTAACTTAGGTGGAGGTCCTGGGGTGTGTGACTAGGTGCCAGAGGTAGGGGAGGCTTCAGAGAGGGCACCCATCTAATAGTTCTGGCAGCTGTGAAAACCCCAGCAACTTGTAACAAAGCTCTCTTCTCTGGAAGCAGAAATCTACCATGGCAAAAAGCCCAAATGTCACAGAAGTGGCAACATGAGCAAAAAAAGGAAGCAAAGCAAGTTCACAAATCCATCTTCTGATTCATATTTTGGGAACAAAATGGATCAAATCCTGGAACAGGAGGAAGACAATGAAGTCAGAAATCCTGCAACAAAAGCTTCCAAGAAAAATATGAGGTGGTTACAGGCCATAGAGGAGTATAAGAAGGATTTTGAAAACCAAATAAGTGAAGTGGAGGAAAAATTGGGAAGATAAATGAGAATAATGCAAGAAAATAATGGAAGGAGAGTCAACAACCTGACTGAAGAAAATAATATCTTAAACAATGGACTAACTTAAATGGCAAAAGACCCTCAAAAAGCCAATGAGGAGAAGAATGCTTTAAAAAGCTGAATTTGCTAGATGGAAAAAGAATCTCAAAAGCTCACTGAAGACAATCATTCCTTCAGAATTAGAATGGAGCAAATGGAAGAAAGTGACTTTATGAGAAATCAAGATACTATTAAACAGATCCAACCAAATGAAAAAAATAGAAGGCAATGTGAAATATCTCATTGGATAAAACACTCACATGGAAAATAGATACAGGAGAGATAATTTAAAAAATCATTGGATTACATGAAAGCCATGATAAAAAAAAAGAACCTAGAAATCATCCTTCAAGAAATTCTCAAGGAAAATTATCCTGAAGTTGTAGAACCAGAGGGCAAAATAGAGGTTGAAAGAATCCACCAAACACCTCCTGAAAAAGACCCCAAAAAGAAAACTCCTAGGAATATTATAGCAGGTGCCATAATTCCCAGATCAAGGAGAAAATATTACAAGCAGCCAGGAAGAAACAATTTTAATACTATGGAAACACAATCAGGATAACAAGGGATCTGGCAGGTTCCACACTGAGGGGTTGAGGGCTTGGAATATAATATTCTGGAGTTCAAAGGAGCTGGGATTAAAACCAAGAATCACCTACCCAGCAAAACTGAGTATCATGTTTCAGGGGAAAATATGGTCATTCAGTGGAATATAGGACTTTCAAGCATTCCTGAGGAAAAAACCAGAGTTGAATAGAAAATCTGACATTCAGATACAAGAAGTAAGAGATGCTTTAGAAGGTAAACAGGGAAAAGAAATCATTATGAACTTATCAAAGTGAACTATTTACATTCCTACATGGAAAAACAATAACTGTAACTGATAAAACCTTTCTCACTATGAAAATAGTTAAAGAAGGGTATATGGGCATATGAATACATATGTGAATGTATGTATATATGTTTGCAGCTATACATGGATAGAGGGCACAAGTTGAATTTAATAGGAAGGGATGATACTTAAAAGGTGAAATTAAGAGATGAGAGAGGAATATAATGATGGGGAGAGACAGAATGGGGTAAACTAGCTCATATAGAACAAGCAAGTGAAATAGTTACAAGGGAGGGGAAGAACACCAATGCAAAAAGGCAAAACCTTATTCTCATTGAATTTGGCTTAGGGAGAGAATGCCATACATATTAAATAGGGTTTCTCACCCTACAGGAGAGTAGGGGAGAAGGGCATAAGAGGGGGGACAATGGAAAGGAAGGCAGGCTTGAGGGGGTGGATTTGGAAGCAGCCACATTTGAAAAGGGACAGGACCAAATTGGGGAGTGGACCAGGTGGGAGGTGGGATAGGAGGGAGGGAAATATAGTCAGTCTTTTACAATATATCTACTATGGGAATGTTTTGCATAGCTACACATGTACAGTATATGCTGAGTTGCTTATCTTCCTTTTAAAATCAAATTTAAGAAATATATAAATACTATTATTAATACTATTTTGCATATAATTGGGAGATAAGATTACAGGCATTGGGGCAGGAGGATTCATCTTGCCGTACTGGAAAAGTCGAAGGGGGCATGGGAGAAGAGATGGGAGAGAGCAGATTAGACGAGGGGATATTCTTTGGGACTGCTATTCTGGGGTGGTGGGTAGGGGGAAAATGGGGAAAAAATTGTAACTCAAAATTTTACAGAAAAGAATGATGTAAACCAGAAGTCAATAAAGCATTTGGAAAAAAAAATAAGACGAATGCTTGAAAGTTCTCTATTTCACTGAATGACCATATTTTCCCTGAAACTGATACTCAGTTTTGCTGGGTAGGTGATTCTTGCTTTTAATCGCAGTTCCTTTGTCCTCCATTATATCATATTCCAAGCCCTTCAACCCCTTAGTGTAGAACCTGCTAGATCCTTTGTTCTCCTGATTGTGTTACCACAGTATCCAAATTGTCTGTTCCTGGCTGCTTGTAATATTTTCTCCTTGAACTGGGAACTCAAGAACCTGGCTATAATATTCCTAGGAGTTTTCTTTTTGGGGTCTTTTTCAGGAGGTGTTTGGTGGATTCTTTCAACCTCTATTTTGCCCTCTGGTTCTACAACATCAGGACAATTTTCCTTGAGAATTTCTTGAAGGATGATTTCTAGGTTCTTTTTTTGTCATGGCTTTCATGTAATCCAATAATTTTTAAATTATCTCTCCTGGATCTATTTTCCAGGTCTGTGGCTTTTTCAATGAGATATTTCACATTGCATTCTATTTTTTAATTTATTTGGATCTGTTCAATAGTATCTTGATTTTTCATAAAGTCACTAGCTTCCATTGGCTCTAATCTCATTCTAAAGGAATGATTCTCTTCAGTGAGCTTTTGAGATTCTTTTTTCCATCTGGCAAATTTGGCTTTTTAAGGCATTCTTCTCCTCATTGCCTTTTTGAGGGTCTTTTTCCATTTGAGTTAGTCTATTTTTAAGGTGTTATTTCCTTCAGTCAGCTTGTTGACTCCCCTTTAATGATTGTCTTGCATCATTCTCATTTCTCATCCCAATATTTCCTCTACTTCTCTTAGTTGGTCTTCAAAATCCTTCTTAACTCTTCTATGGCCTGTAAGCAGCTTATTCTTTTCTTGGAAGCTTCTCATGCAGGAGTTCTGACTTCATTGTCTTCCTCTTGTTCCATGCTTTGATCCTTTTTGTCCTCAAAAAAGGAATCCAGAGTCAGACTGCTGTGCTTGCCTTGCTTCCCTCATTTGCTCATGTTGCCACTCAGTTACTTGACTTTTGAACTTTTTGTCACAGTAGAACTCTGCTACCCAAGCAGGGAGCTTTGTCTCGAATTGTTGGGTTTTTTTAGCTGATGTAGCTATTAGTTGGGTGAGTTCTCTGAAGCCTCCACACACTATGGCAAATTGGTCCCACACCCCAGGACCTCTACTCTAGAATGCAATCCATATCCAAGCAGGTTAAAGCAAGAGTCGTTGCCCCTCAGACTGGTTGCTTGGTCCCCCTACAATCTACAGACCAGGAGCTCTGAAGCAGCCACATGGTGGCAGCTGCACAGCCTCTGCACCTCAGCCTCTTCTCCCTCCAGGGGGTAAAGACCTGATCACACTCCTTAACTCCCACTTCACAAAGTCCATACTGCACTGACCTCTCATATTTTGCATAGCATCTATGGGTTGATAATTCTGGAAACTGCTACAGCTGCTGGTGATTTGAAGTCCCTCCAGCCAGATGCTGGTTGTGGCCACCCTGAGGCTAAAACCTCCAGCTCATAAGGGGCTTGGCTTCTAGAGTGCTGTGCTGTCCCCTTCCTGCCAGCCTGCTGGGCTGTCCTCCATGTGAGGTTAGCTTCTCTGTGTCATTTTGTGGGTTCTGTAGCTCCAACGTTTGTTCAGTCACCTTTTACATGAATTGGAGGAGGTGGAAGTGGGAGTCCTGCAGAAGTCCTGTTTCTACTCCACCATCTTGACTTTGCCCCTTCAAGCATTCTTGATGAAAAAAAGGTAGTTGAATAAAAAAAATTGACATTCAAATACAAGAAGCAAGAGAAGCATGAGAAGGTAAACAGGGAAAAGAAATTATAAGCAACTTATCAAAGTTGAACTATTTACATTCCTACATGGAAAAACAATAATTTTAACTTATGAAATTTTTCTCATTATGAAAATAGTTGAAGGGAATATACATATATACATATATATGTCTATAATAGGAGGGTATATGGGTGTATGAATACATATGTAAATGTGAGTATGTATGTTTACAGGTGTACATAGACAGAGGGCACAGGACCAATTAAAGAGGAGGTAATGATCCTTAAAGGGTAAAATTTCGAGGTGAGAGAAGAATATAATGAGAGGAGATGAGGAGAGACAGAGTGGGGTAAATTTTATAGAAGAGGCAAGGGAAAACTGTTACAATGGAGGGCAAAAACAGGAAGGCAAAAGGGAATGGGTCAACGTTACTCTAATTGAATTTGGCTTAGTGAGGGAATGACATACACACTAAATAGGGTATCTCATACTACAGGAGAGTTGGGGAGAATAGAGTGAGAGAGGGGATGATTTAGATAAGGACAGTTTGGGGGGGAGGGAAGGTAGATGCACACACTTTTGAAAAAGGACCAAGTCAAAGTAGAGAATAGAACAAGAGGGGGAGGGATAGGATGAAGAGAAATACAGTTAGTATTTCATAATATATCCACTATGGAAATGTTTTGCATAACTACAGGTGTACAACCTATATTGAATTGCCTATCTTCCCAGTAATGATGGGTGATGAGGGAGGAAGGGAAAGAATCTGGAATTCAAAGTTTAAAAATCAAATGTTTTAAAAAATTATTATTTTTATTTACATGCAACTGGGAATTAAGATATACAGGTACTGGGGTGTAAAGATCCATATTTCCCTACTGGAAAGTCAGAGAGGGAACGGGGGAGGGTATAGGAGAGAGCAGATTGGGAGAAGAGGTATACAGTTGGATTAATGTTTTGGTGTGGTGGGTAGGAGAAAGACTGGAAGTAAATTTATAACTCCAGACCTTGTGAAAATGATGTAAACTAAAAATAAAAATAAAATTTAATTTAAAAAAGAGTTAATTGATATTATTTGAGAGCTTTTGATGAGGCTATCACAGTCTAATACTTTTCAGCAATAGTTTTATTTGAATGTTTAAGGTTTGGACCACTAGAGTGGCTACCAGGTTCAAACATAAGTGATTGTATAAGCCATAAATGTGGAATATGGTTATGAATGTATATATATATATATATATATATGCATATGCATATGTGTGTATATTTGTGTGCATATTAATATATACATATGTGCATATATGTCTCTATATACATTTAATTCATTCATTAATTTATTCATTTATTGGGTTTGGCATTGTTTGTTTTTTCATTTCCTCATAGAACTTCTGAGGCAGCCCAGTAAGGGCTCAGTAATATTGACTAAATTCATTTGTAAGTCAAGTGCCAAGCAGCTGGTCAGATTACAAATGATTGATCTAACACATTCTTCTTAATGATCTAAATAACCAGACCACAGACTGGCCATTTATTGACCGATTAACTGCAGAGCACTCAAACTATTCTTGTGGTTGAAACAAATTCAACCCCCAAAACCATAGAATCAATGGAGTCATGTAGATAAACCCAGGGCAACCAAAGGTTAAGGATACAAAATTAGTAGTACACATCGTGCTAATTATCAGGGGGAGATATCAATAGAAAGTAAGAATATATTTGGTCATAGATTGATGGTTTTAGAGATAATATCTCAGATGTCATGTAATTAAAATTCTCCAAATCCTCCCTACATTTTACATATGCAGATATTTAAGACCAGAGAGGAGCATGGCTTACCTATTGCTACGCAGCTTTTAAATGGCAGCTCTGGAATTTGTACCCAGGTTCTCTGACTCTTTATTGCTCCTTCCGCAATATCACATTGCCTTCCTAATGATGGCTTAAATGCAATTTTCATAAAAAACATACTTTGGAGACTCAAAGTTGGAGAACTGACTCAATAGATAAAAATCATCACTATCAGTCTTTTTGATTCTTTAATAATAGCAAAGTACTTCAATTATATAAACCCAGTCACAAAGCCCACTGGTATTGAACATTCTCTTCTTTGATGGAGATGAATGCCCCATCAGAGGTAAACCCCATAGTATTCTGGATTTTGAGACCTTGGATGGCAGGATTGGCAGGATGGCAGATGATGACCTTGGAGGCAGGATTTAAATGAGGTTCAGAAGCAGTCAAATAGGCTATCATGGCAGCTCAGAGAAGCCAGGGTATTTGGGACTCAAAGCTTGATGAGAACCTGAAGTGTCCCAATGAGAACTGCCATATCTCAGAGAAATGAGTTACCTCTGTTCACATAGTAAGTATCTGAGGTAGAATTAAACCCATTTTTTTTCCACAGTTCCTCCATAAAGGTTTCATGAAACCCCACTCATCTGCTATTAGGTAGTATATGAAAATAAGTTATATGAAGGGATGAAACCATGTACTAAGCAAAAGTAATTGTCATTATACAATGGCAAATAGAAACAGAAGGAATCACTCGAGTTTCAGCTTCTAGTAACTGAATACGTACAGAGACCCAACTGAGAATACCTCCAAGGAGTGAGGATCTCAAGATAAGTAGGCTGGAATAGTACTCAGAGGGCTGTCTTTGACAACAGAAAAGCAAAATTGCAAACCTAATCCATGTTCAGGACATAGAATCTCAAAGGCCGAGGAGGGTTCAGAATTCTAGTCCAACCTATGTTGGAACAAAAGCTAAACCCTACAATATGCCCACATAGACCCATACACACTTAGATATCTATATGCCTTTGGACTACTGTGATAGGAGGCAAAGCAAATTATTGACTAGTGAAGAAAATTCAGCAATAAAACCAAAATAATGGAATAAAATGATGCTTTTTCTGACCTGCTTATTTTGTGGACATACCATTTCCCTCCCCCATTTTAGTGATAGAGATCTTTCTAGAATATATAGATTTCAGTGTTTCAGTGTTCTCTATCACAAGGTTTGCTTTTTATTCAATTTATATAAAAGAGACAAGAAATACAAAAAGGGTAGCAGGATATGTTATTATTCAGAGTAAAAAAGACAAAAATCTGAGGCAAGGATTCAGATGATCACCAAACTAGTTTGTTTTGTTTTGTTTTTCCTTAATTGGACTTTTTTTTTAATTATGAAAATAATAATGCTATTAAATCTAAATGGAGGAACATGAAAAAGAAATTCTAAGAGAAATACAGAATATGAAAAAGTAATGGATTATTAGAAAAATAAATGTTTAAAATATGTAAAAATTGCAAAAAATTATTTTTTCTCATTCAACATTAGCTTATCAGTGTAAATTAAAAAAAATCTAGTGCCTTTTTTAATATTGTCATCATCATTCACTTCAAATGATTTTCCTAGTAAAATGAAATTACATTTGTTTTCAATTTAGTGCACATTAACATTGATTAAGCACCTACTATGTTCAAAGTGCTATGCTAAGCACCAGGGATATGAAGAGTGACATGTCACAAGGCCTTGCCCTGAAGGAATTAAAAAACAAATATATTGGAAAAGGTATGTATACAAATCTTTATAAGACAAGAATGATGAATTCAGATGAGAGAAAAGATAAAAGGAAGGAGGTAGTATAGAAATGGAGACAGTGAACCTGAGGACAGAGAGAAATCTTTTTCAGTGAAGGAAGAAGGAAAGTGTTCATGAAAGATGTAACTTCTAACTTGGGCTTTGAAAGAAGAATGGGAATTTAACAGTTTTTTGGGAGTATTTGTACTTTATTTGGTTGTGTGTGTATGTTTGCTTGTTTTATGGTGAGGGGTGATCAGGAGTTTGGACATACTAGAAATGAATAATCATTAATAATAGGCAAGCAGAGGTGGCTAGGTGGTGCAGGGAATAGAGCACTAGCCCTGAAGTCAGGAGGACCTGAATTCAAATTCGGCCTCAGACACTTAACACACACACACACACACACACACACACACACACACACACACACACACAAAACTATCCCTGTGACCTTGGGCAATATTAAAGGTACATTAGAACTTGCTTATAGAGGGCCTTGGATTTCAATATCTGGACATATAAATTTTGTGGTTTCAAATAATTTTCAGGTTTTCTTGAACAAAAAAATGTTTAATGTTAATAACATGACCACAAGCAAAAACATTAGTAAGGATACTGGTGTTGCTATAGGAGCTCTGCCCACCGAAAAACAGTTGGTTTTTCATGATGTGTTGTGGTAGAATCATCTCAAAAAATTCAGTCAGACCTCCTCTCTTTCAAGCATAGGCATTTATTGAGATTGATGCCTCTCATGAAACAGGATAAGTTCCAAGAGGAAGCAGCAACTTCAGAGAAAGACGGATTTTTAGAGGGTAAAGATGCAGTTGCAGAACAGAAATTTACATATAAAATAGAAATATGGTTAATATTGAAAAGGCAGGAGGAGTTTATTAAGCAATTAGGAAATGGGGGTTAAGGAATTAGGTAAAGGATTAGGTAATGGAGGAGCCATTTAGTGATTAACCATTCTGGTCATGATGCCCTCCACTTGGCTAGGTATTGTGGTCCTGTCTGGTCAGGATAGATAGTTAGGTATTGTGGTCCTGTCTTGGGCTAGATGGATGATGTGATTGTGATTGAATATATGAACACACCTGTTCAAATATGTAGAATGGGTCTGCGGGACAGTTACCAGGTAGAGGCAGTAGCTGGGTTTTCATCACATGGACACACCTGCTGTTTCTGTGGGAACTAAGAGTTCAGGGACACACTTGTTCTAGTGAGCAGTGAGGCATATATGAAGAATTTAGAACATTTTCAGGGAGGGGTGCAGCTAGGTGGGTAGAGCGGGCCTACTGCCTAGGATGAAATTAGAATATTGGGAGTGGGGACAGCTCTATTATGATTCTATCCTTGGGATTCAAGGTGTCAGTAGGTCAATATGTACTTCTATAATATTAAAGAAAAACAGAACACACTCCCACTTTTCCTGATTAAGGGATACAACACATAATATATGGAAAATCAATTTGAAATCTGTAATGTAGCTATATGATTATCTTCAGGGCATTACTAAAATAAAATTATATTTATTGATTGATATTATGCTGCTCTCTCTAGCCCTATTTTATAAATAAAGGTGAATAATATATCAATAAAAATATATTCATGTTCTATTTTATAAATATTTTAATTGTATTAAATGCTTAGCAATAGTGTCCTCATATAGCAAGTCAGGCCAACTGCCACCAACAAGCATACAATCTTGTTCTTTTGCACAATCTGATCATTACTTTGTCTTTTATTTTTATAGTTAGCAAATCATAAGTACCCAGCTAACAAAAATAAGGCATTATCTTTGTCCTCCATGATGAGAAATTGCTGAGCACAAGGGAACCCAGATAATGTGCAATCATTTCTAAACTAAGAACACCTGAGAACTAGTGTACCAACTATCCTAGCATTTAATGTGTTTTTAAATGTTTGCATTAAAATAAACCTTTTTTAGTTGTTTCATTCTAGCAGCTTGCTTGGGCAGATGTGTTTGTTCAATCTTTAGAAGAGTTAACAGCTGTTCAAATTCAAAAATAATAGCCATGGGTGATTTTAAACAGGAAACTTGACAGTTTATTTTCCAAACTTACTCTTTACCAAGCAGCTGGGCCGCCATAAGGCACACTAACCTCAATTGGTGCCAATTAATCGCCATGCATATTCAAGTTACTACACTGGAATCAACTATTGGTCTAGAAACAGTGCCCTAACCTCCAATTCATCAGATTCCACTTAGAGAGTTTTGTAGAGGCTTATCACCTTTCCCAACTCAAACGGCATCCACTTAAAGACTTTATGTCAGTGTTTTTCCTTCTAATAATAATAAAACAACAGCTAGAATTTATATAGTATTTTAAAGTTTGGAAAGTCCTTTGCATATGTTGTCTCCTTTGATACTAACAAATGAAATAGGTACTACTATTATCCTCATGAATAAATTTAGAGGCTTATAGAAGTTTATAGAGGTTAAGTGATTTGCCTATGCCCACAGAACTAGTAAATATTTGACCTAGGATTCAAACTCATATCATTCTGACTCTGAAGTCCTGAATTCTATCCACTGCACCACTCAGAAATCTCTGTAGTAATTTCATTGATATGGTTAAAAGTTCCATTAACGCAAATCACAACCCTTCCAGGCATCAATAAACAATTTTGGTGAATTGCTGTGACCAAATAACTATCATCTGATGGCCAACTATGTTAGGTATCATATTTACCATTTTAACTATAATATTATTTCACTCAGTGTTTTCAAGCTTATATTCTTCTTTTTTAGTGAATGCTTGTGGAGGCTTGTTGGCATATTAGATTTTCTACTCAATTTAATTTAATATGTGCTTATTGGATGTTTATTATATTCTAGGCAATGGACTTTATATTTGGAATACAAAGATACAATCAAAATATCTCTTTTTCTCCTTAAGGTATGCATGCAACACACAGGAACATCACCATAACTATATAGGACACTGTAACTTTAGTTTTCTTCTTTTTCATTAAAGTGAATGCCCTAATCTAAGAAGGAAAGAATACTGGGACAAATCTAAGGAAATGGATGAGAATTGCTCATCCCCATCAATGCTGCCATTGAACAAAATAATCACCAAACATCTATTAGGAGTCTTATGAGTCTGATTACCATAATCCCTTTAAATCACTCTCACAACTCCCAGAAGGCAAATAAAATGGTGAAGGATCTCAAAATTACACATTCTAAGAAATAGTTAAAGAAATTGAAGATCCTCAGGCAGCAGCCCGGAACATAGAGTGAAGGCCAAGATGATGGCAATCTTAAAAACCAGGAAGGAGAAACAGCATTTCTAATGTGCTCTGCCCCACACAAATTTCAAACAATGTGAAAGGGGACTCCGAACAACTTCTGGAGCCACAGTACCCACAGAACGGCACAGAGATGCTAACCTCCTGCTGAGGACAGCCCAGCAGCCCTGCAGGGAGCGGACAGCACAGCGCGCCGGGAACCAACAGCGCAGTGCACAGAGAGGAGCCCAGGTCCGCGGTTTTAGCCCCAGGGTGTCCGGGCCTTCAGCCGGCTGAAGGGACCCCAGAACACCAGCAATTGTGGCGATTACAGAATTATCAGCACAGATATGCCTAGGACAAAGTGAGAGGTTAGTGCCCTAGGGACTTTGGGACCAGTATTTGGGGAACGTGTGGCTTCCTCCCCTGGGGGTGAAAAGCTGCTGAAGAAACAGCTGCACAGAAGCCATTTTGCAGCGTCAGTAGTGGCTCTAGCTCCTGGTCTGTGAACTGTAGGGAGATCCAGCAATCAGTCCGGGGGTTAATCGCTCTTGCTTTAAATTGCCTGGATCTGGATTGTGGCCTGGGGGGGGGGGGTTTGGGGTGGGTATTCAATTTGCCAGAGTGGGTGGAGGCTTTACAGAGGCCACCCAACTGGCGGAAGTTGTGAAGACCCCACATTTGGGCTGAAGCTCCCCTGTCTGGTGGCAGAGTCCTACTGTGGCAACAAGCCCAAAAATCAAGTAATTAAGTGGCAACATGCCTAGGCAAATGAAACAAAATAAACAGAAAAGTTCAACAGTGGACTCCTATTTTAGGGGCAAAGAGGCTCAAAGCATGGAGGAGGACTGTGAGGTCAGAACTCCTGCACCAAAAGCCCCAAATGAAAATACAAGCTGGCTACAGGCCATAGAGGACCTTAAGAAGCAGATAAGAGAAGTAGAGGAAAATTTGGGAAGAGAAATGAAAAAGATGCAAGAAAAGTATGAAATGACAGTCAACAGCCTGACTGAGGAAAATAACACCTTAAAAATAGACTAACTCAAATGGCAAAAGAGGCTCAGAAAGGCAATGAGGAGAAGAATGCCTTAAAAAGCCCAATTTGCCAGATGGAAAAAGAATCTCAAAATCTCACTGAGGAGATTCATTCCTTCAGAGTTAGACTGGAGCAAATGGAAGTTAGTGACTTTATGAGAAATCAAGATACTATTAAACAGATCCAAACAAATGAAAGAATAGAAGGCAATGTAAAATATCTCATGGGAAAAACCACTGACCTGGAAAATAGATCCAGCAGAGATAATTTAAAAATTATTGGACTACCTGAAAGCCATGATCAAAGAAAGAACCTAGAAATCATCCTTAAAGAAATTCTCAAGGAAAATTGCCCTGATGTTGTAGACCCAGTGGGGGAAATAGAGGTTGAAAGAATCCACTGATCGCCTCCTGAAAAAGATCCCAAAAAGAAAACTCCTAGGAATATTATAGCCAGGCTCCAGACCTCCCAGATCAAGGAGAAAATACTACAAGCAGCCAGGAAGAAACAATTTCAATACTGTGGAAACACAATCAGAATAGCCCAGGACTGGGGCGGCTAGGTGGCGCAGAGAATAGAGCGCCGGCCCTGGAATCAGAAGGACCTGAGTTCGGAGCCGGCCTCCGACACTTAATCCGCACAAAACAAAAACCTAGCCGTGTGACCTTGGGCAAGTTACTTAACCCCAACTGCCCTAAAGGGGCGGCTAGGTGGCGCGCAGTGAGTAAGAGCGCCGGCCTCGGAGTTTGGATGACCCGAGATCAGATCCGGCCTCAGAAAATGAGCACCCACGCATAAATCAAAAAATGACTAGCCGTGTAACCTTGAGCAAGTTACTTAACCCCAATTGCTCAAAAAAAAAATAAAAAAAAAAAAAAAGAATAGCCCAGGACCTGGCAGCTTCTACACTGAGGGATCAAAGAGCATGGAATATGATATTCCAGAGGGCAAAAGAGCTGGGAATGAACCCAAGGGTCACCTACCCAGCAAAACTGAGTATCATGTTTCAGGGGAAAATATGGTCATTCAGTGGAATAGAGGACTTTCAAGCATTCTTGATGAAAAAACCAGAGTTGAATAGAAAATTTGACATTCAGACGCAAGAAGCAAGAGATGCTTGAGAAGGTAATCAAGGAAAAGAAATCAAAAGGAACTTATAAAAGTTGGACTATTTACATTCCTACATGGAAAAACAATAACTGTGTTTGATGAAACCTTTCTCATTATGAAAATAATTGAAGAAGGGTACATGGCATATGTTCACAGGTATACATGGATAGAGGGCACAGATTGAATTTGATGGGAAGGGATGATTCTTTTTTTTTTGGAGGGCAATTGGGGTTGGGTGACTTGCCCGGGGTCACACGGCTGGGTTTTTGTTTGTGTGTTGGGTGTCTGGGGCCGGATCCGAGCTCGGGTCCTTCTGGCTCCAGGGCCGGTGCTCTGCTCGCTGCGCCACCTAGCCGCCCCAAGGAAAGGATGATTCTTAAGGGGTGAAGTCAAGAGGTGAGAGAGGAAAGTGGCAAGAGGAGATGGAGAGAGACAGGGTAGGGCAAACTATCTCATGTAGAAGAGGCAAGGGGAAGTAGTTGCAGGGGAGGGTAAGAACAGGAAGGCAAAAAGGCAAAAGCATATTCTCATTGAAGTTGGCTCAAGGAGAGAATCACATACATACTAAATGGATTATCTTACCCTCACTCACTCTCCTGAGTAGGGGAAAGGGGGATGAGAGGAGGGATGATGAAGGAGAGGGCACTCTGGGGGGAGGGAAGGTTAGAAGTACCCACTATCAAAGAGGGACAGGATCAAAGTAGGGAATGGACCAGGTGGGAGGTGAGACGGGTGGGAGGGAAATATAAGCAGTCTTTTACAATATATCTACTATGGTAATGTTTTGCATAGCTATACATGTACAACATATACTGAATTGCTTATCTTCTCAGAGGGAGTGGGTAACAAGGGAGGAAGGGAATGGATCTGAAAATCAAAGTTTTAAAATTAAATGTTTCATAAGATGCCCAGGCATTGGGGCTCAGAGATTCACCTCTGCCCTAATGGCAAAATCGAAGGGGATATGGGAGAAGATATGGGAGAGAGCAGATTGGATAAGGGGATATCTAGTGGGACTGCTATTCTGGGGTGGTGGGTAGGGAAAAAATCGGGGAAAATGTAACTCATAATCTGGTGGAAATGAATGATGTAAACCAGAAGTTAATAAAGCATTTGTTTAATTAAAACAAAACAAAAACAAAAAAAAATAACAAAAACCAGGAAGGGCTGCTTCAGTAATGAAGAATGGAAGAGGATGAAAATGGTCCAGGGGGAAGAATTGGGTTTAGTTGGTAAAAGCTGGAGAAAAAGAGATTTTCATCAAAATTAAGAAAATGTTTTCTTACTGAAACCAGAGAGCAATGAAACAGCCTGCTTTTGTGTCATAAGATTTCTGCTAGTGGATCAATTGCAGCAGAGTATGGATAACATGATGACAATGATGTTTTTTGCTGTTGTTGTTGTTCCAATTGTTCTTCTAATCAGTATTGATGTTATTATTTATTTCTAACTTCAAAGAATTTCTTTAAATAGTTGATTTTTCTAAAGAACTAAAAATAATCACAAGATAATGCTAATTGTGGGGCAGCTCAGTGGCTCAATGGATAGAATGCCAGACTTGAAGTTAGGGAGACTCATCTTTTTGAGTTCTGAGTTCAAATCTGGTCTCAGACATTTACTAAATATGTGATCCTGTCTGCCTCACCTAAGCCTGTTTGTGTTATATAAGCCTGTTCACCTCAGTTCCCTTATCTGTAAAATGAGCTAGAGAAGGAAATGGCAAACCATTCTAGTACATTTGCCAAGAAAACCCCAAATGGAGTCATTAATTGGATACAACTGAAACAACTGAACAATAACAATGCAAATTGTGGAGTGACTTGTCTGCAAAGCACCTCTCTAATAAGAACAATCCTGAAATTATAAATATATTTGATAAAGGAAACCAACAGCTATAAATACTTATTTTGACTAAATATGAACAAAGCCTAAAAGAAAAAAAAAAGCCAGAAAACTAATTAGTTTCCTGGAAACACCGTACCATGCCCCCAAACAAGCATATTAGAAATGTTCAAACATTAGTACATTTATTGATGCCATTTCTAGTACACTGGGAGCCACACTGAAGATAAATACCCCAAATAATTCTCATTTGGTTTGTCCTTTGCTTGAACTGAGAGTTTAAGCTGGGGTTCATATTCCTACAAGGGGTCCATGAATAGTTTTCAGTGGATTAATGAATTGGGATGTGAAAATATAGCTTTATTTTCAATTATGTGTAATCTGAAATTATATATAACTAAAATTGTTTGAAAACATTATTCTAAAATAGGTCCACAACAATAAGACCAAAAATAAATGACACCTGTCTTAAGCTCATCCATATCAAAGCAGTATCTCAAAGTCCTTATGGTGCAGACTGTCCTGCTGTAGTGTTTTATACACTGCAGATATGGGAACTTCACAAAATGGTTTCCTTAAACTTTTACCCTTTCCCTTTCTCTCACTGCAAATTTTGATTTGGGCAGAACTTAATTACTCTATTCAATTACAGCCAATTCTCATGTCACTGTAATTAAATATTTTCTAAAACTAACATAATCCCCTAAGCATCACCTGTCATAATTATTGAAAATGCTATAAAGGAATGGTTAATGAATATTTGAAAAAGGAAGCAGTCATCACAAAGAGCTTTCATGACTTCAGCATGAATAGGGCATCCTGGATTAAGCTCACATCCTCTTATGATAGGATTACTAGGCTGATAGATCAGAAGAGTTGTTTCCCACCTAGATTTTAACAAAGAATATAGCAAAGTTCATAATGCTATCTTTGTAGAAATGAGAAGGAAATGTGAACTAAATCATACTGTAGTTATGCATATTGAGAAATAATTGGAAGGATGGAGACAACATATAAAATCAAGAATATTTCTATGTCACTTTACAGTATCTCCAATGGAATGCGCCAGGGATCTATGATTGGCTCTATGTTGTTTAAGATACATATTATTTTAATTAACAATGGATGTTGTGTTAATTAAACTGGAAGACTAAATAAAGCTGGGAAGACTTGATAGTACATTAGGTAACAGAGTGAAAATTAAAAAGGAACTTAGCAAGTTTGAAGTTTGGACTGAATTGAATAATGTGATATCTAATATAGAGAAATAGGAAATCCTACATGGGTTCAAAAGATCAGCTTCATAAGTAAAAGACAGGGAAGGCTTACCTACATATGAATTGGTCTAAAAAAGTTTTGGAAATTTTGATAGATTACAAGCTCAATATGAGACAGCAGAGTAGTAATATGACTACAAAAAAGCTAATGCAATCGTAGACTACATTAAGAGAGGTAAGTGGGGGGTGGCTAGGTGGCGCAGTGAGTAGAGCGTTGGCCTGGGAGTCAGAAGGACCTAAGTTTGGATCCGGCCTCAGACACTTAACGCACACACAAACAAAAACCTAGCTGTGTGACCTTGGGCAAGTTACTTAATCCCAATTGCCCTCCAAAAAGCAAAAAAGAGAGAGAGAGAGAGAGAGAGAGAGAGAGAGAGAGAGAGAGAGAGAGAGAGAGAGAGAGAGGGAGGGGAGAGAGGTAAGTGGGGCAGCTAGGTGACACGGTGAATAGAGCACCAGCCCTGGAGTCAGGAGGACCTGAGTGGTGGAACTTAATGAGCTACAAGATAGCTGATAGCTGCCATTATTCAATATATGAAGAATTGTCACAAAGAACAAGGATTTAATTTGTTGGAGATTTTTTGGTGTTAGCTGAAGTAGGAACAATGGGCAAATGTTTCAAAAGCACAAATTTGGGTTTCATTCAGAAAAAAAATTACTAATAACTAAAAAATACTAAAAATGGAATGTACTGCTTCAAGAGTTAGAAGTTCTCCAACAGTAGAGGTATTCCAAATAGATAAAGATGACAACTTGCCAGGCAAATTCAAGAAGGATTTTTTCTTCAGGTTTGGTTTGGTCTAGAGTCCTTTCCACCTCTGAGATTCTGTGGCTTTATGATTTATATCTACCATACATTCTTTCATTTCCATTCCAAAGGAGGGATCATATATTTCTCAAGGAAGTACTGATCTCTTTAATCAGATTTTTGAGCAAATTACTCTCGCATTGTTAAAATATTAGAATTTCTATAGCTGGTATACATTAACAAAAATGCCACCTTTTCATCTTTATCAATTTTTTTAAGATTTTATGAATACTTGCATATTATGTAAAGATTATACCAGTGGTCCAGACAAAAGCAGTTACTTTTTGGCAGATTTTGTATATTGATTTATTTATACCATTTAGATTTCTAAGAATTTACAGTATCATCTCACATTAAGTACTTCTTCCCCTGTTATTTGATACACACACACACACACACATATGTATGTGTGTGTATTTGTGTAAGAGAGAGAGAAGCGTATGTGCATATACTTATACATGTGTATATACCTTTTAATCCTTTGAGATTCTGGGCTTCCTGCCCCCATTTTCCCACCATAATGTTCCCATGAAAATGTTCTATAAAATTTCATCAGATTCATTAAACACATTGTAGTATTATAAACTTATTTAAAGAGAACCTACTTTAAGGGCTAATCTGCATTATCTTTCATTTTATTTACACACAACTGTGACAGATGTCTTACAGGATGAGAGAAGGAGAAGAGGGTCTGATGTAACATGTATTCAAGGACAATTCTGGAAAATATATATTGTTTTTTAAAACATATATTTGTAATAATTAGTGACTCAATTTCTTATCAGTATGTTAGTATATTGGCCTTATGAGTTCTCCAAAAAAAAAATCTCTTTTGGAGTGATAATTTTTCTCTTGAAAATAGTCTTATTCTGCATTTTAAAAACTTCATATATTTCAATGATTGCTTTGTACTAAATCTATTTTCTGGAATTACTAAACAATAAATGGTGTAAATCATTACATCTTTGATCTAAAACTATACTTTAACTGTACTTTAAAATATTCATATAGCACAGGTGGATTTTATTATATGACATTTCAGTTTGTACATTTTTTTTTTAATTTTGCTTTTTGGAGGGAGATTGGGGTTAAGTGACTTGCCCAAGGTCACACAGCTAGTTTTTGTGTTAAGTGTCTGAGGACAGATTTGAACTCAGGTCCTCCTGACTCCAAGGCTCATGCTCTATTCACTACGCCACCTAGCCTCCCCAATTTGTACATGTTTTAAGAGTATTTGGGGCCATATTTTTCTGGTTCCTGTGAAATGAGTTCATCAAATGGTATTTTGTGAGTTTTTAAATGTACCATAAGTGTTTTGGTTTTAAATTTTTGATACTCAGGAAGATTTATGTGTGTGTTACACATAAGTAAATTAAGTTAAAAACCAAAAGATTTTAATTTTGTTTGAAATTCCAAATTTCTGAGAAATAGTCAATATCACCTTGATATTAAGTTGTTTTCTTTCTAATGTTATCTGGCATATTGAACGAAATCTATTTATTTTGTATTTCTTTTTAAAATTTTCCATTTATATGGAATCAAAGAAGGAGAATAGGATGGCTGCCCTTTGAAAATTTGTTTTGCTACCATGATTTTTTTTTCAAAATAGTATAGTTATTTTGTTCATTTTAACAGGAAAAGTCTTTTAAAATAATCACATAGGATGCAGACCAGTTTATATTTAATGTCCAAAGGAAAGACTTTTTGGCATAATCATATTAAAACCTTCCACAAAGTTATCTTCATCAGAAAGAAGTTGGTCAAGAATGAGGACTTTTATTTCTGTTTTCTTGTTTTTAACAGAAATATATTTTTGCTTAGTGTGTTTAGTTTGGAATTTTAGAGTTTTTTCCAATTACCATTTATTTTTACTCCTCTCCAATCTACCCCACAAAAATATGCTTAGTCAAATAAAATATTTCCTTCATTTCCCATGTCCAAAAATGTGATTCTCTTTCTATATTTTGAGTCCATTTTCTCTTTTAGAAGTCAAATAGCATGCTTGATTAATTAGACCTCGATGAACATAATTGTTTAGTACATTGATCAGAATTTTAAGTTCTGTAATTTTGTTTGTTTTTATAATATTTTTGTTATTGTATGTTTTCCCCCTGAATCTACTCAGTTCTCTATGCATAAGTTCATACAATTTTTCAAAGGTTTCTTTGAAAATGTCATTTTTATCACTTTTTATCACATAGCAGTGTTTCTTTACATTCATATGTCATAATATGTTTGTCTATTCTTCAACTGATAAATCCATTCTTAATTACCAGTTCTTTGCCACAATGGAAGGAGTTACAATATGAATACTTTCATATATACTTTGGGATATAAGCCTACAAGTTAAAGAGAATATTTAACAACATAGAGAACATAGTTCCAAATTGTTTTTCAGAATATTTAGGACAATTTACTCTTCTACCAAAAGTGCATTGATGTGCCTGTTTTTTATGACCCCTAAAAAGTTTATAATTTTATTTTGTTTTGTCATTTTTGGCAATTTACATGGAACAGTAAAAGTTGCTTCAATTTGCATTTTAAATTATTCATATGTGTGATTTATTGAAAATATTCATATTTTATTAATTTTATTGTGTCTATTGATAGCTTTGATTTCTTCCTTTGAAAACTGCTGATTCATATCATTTTACTCTTTAATATTTGAAGAATAGCTCTTATTTTTATACTTTTGAAACAGTTCTTTATATATCATGGAAATGAGACTTTCACAGTGAAGCTTGTGGCAAAGATTTATTTCTCAATTAATTGCTTCTTTTTTAAATTGTAACTGCAGTGAGTTTTTGAACACTTATACATGTTATAGATTAAAAATATATTTTTAAATCTTCTATATTCTCTACTATTCTTTGTTTCATTGTGAACCAATCAAGTATCCAGATGTCTGAAAGGTCATCCGAGCTCCTCTAATTTCTTTGTAATGTAACCTTTTATGTTTAAGTCATACATTCATTTGCAGCATTTCTTGGTATATGGTATGAGGAGTTATTCTAAACCAGAGATCTTCACCTTTTATAAAAGAAAAACTTTTTAATAATTATTTCCATGTAAGGAGTTTCCATTATAATTCCCCAACTTCCACATTGTTCATCCAAAAACTGTTCTGAAGGGAGGGGGGAGGGAAGTAAAGGAAATTTGAAAATCAAGGAACTATGGAATTGAATCTTGTTAAATGAAACTAAACTAATAAATTAATTTAAAAAAAACTGTTCTGAAAAAGGTTCTAAGAATTCACTGGACTGCTCTAGGGATCTATTAAATAAAAATGGTCAACAATTCTTTCTGTCTTTGTCTTTCTCTGTCTACATGTTTATCTCTGTCTCCATCTCTATCTCTTTCCTGTCTCAGTTTCTATCTCTCTGTTTAACTCTATCTTTCTCTCTCCTTTTATATAATTTTATTCTAATCTTTTGAGCTTTCCATTCTTTGTTGTGGTTGCTGCCAACTTATGTGTGATCCTGAATGTTGACATTTGAATTGTTTTCTAAGATATCTTTTCTATTTTTGCTTTATCCTCTAATTCTAATAAGTCCAAGTAGTTTTCATTCATCTTCTTTTGAAATATGGCATCCAGGTTGTTTTGTTGCTCATGGCTTTCAGGTAGTCTGAAGATTTTTAGATTTTTTTAAACTTATATTACTGATCAATTGTTTTTTAATATGAGATAAATTATTTTAACTTTCAATTTTCAGTTTTAAAGTTTTAATATCGATTGCTGTCTCATGAATTCATGAACTTCTGTTAGACCAATTATATTGTCAGAGCCTTTTACTTGTGTAAAGTTCTATGCCATTTATACTAAGATGTTAATTTTCCTTCAAAGTCTTTCCTCTACCTTTCACATTTGTTTCTAATTCTTTCCTCCAGAGATATTATTTCATGTAAAATTTGATTAAAAAACATTTTGCTTCATTTCTTCCAGGAATTTCGGTTGATATTATGGTCAATTATTTTTTAAATTTTATTGACATTATGGAATTATAATCTTCTGGGTTTGTATCTGTGGTTCTCTTGCTTTATAACAGCTCTTTACCATGGTTTTTTACTTCCTAAATTGGGATTTTCAGTTAAGGCCAATCTCTGTTGACTTCTTAAGGGTATGTTGGGCCTTGTTTATCTGGATCTGTATTCTTTCATGTGCTTGATGCTACTTTCTTTTGGTATTGACTGTTGTTCCTTAATAATCTTAGGAGTGACTGAGACTATGGATCTGCAAGTTTTCACTGTCTTGTAACTGGTATGATTTAGGTCAAAGTATGGTTTCATGGGGCAACTAAGTGGTGCAGTGGGTAGAGTCCTGGGCCTCAAGTCAGGAATATTCATCTTCCAGAATTCAAATATGGACTCTGATACTTAACAAACACTAGACTACTCATTTAACACTCAGTTCCTCATCTGTTTCAAACAAAAAGAGCTGGAGAAGGAAATGGCAAACTACTTTTGTATCTTTGCCAAGAAAATTTCAAATGGAGTCACTAAAAGACAGATATGACTAATAACGACTCAACAACAACACTTTCTTGGTCTGAAATTTGTAAGCTCCTGCTTGGGGATTGGCAAAATAATTGCAGTCTTGCTCCTGTTTTAATCTCCAGTATGCTGTGATTGGCCCCAGTTCTTGACAAATCACTTTCAGGTTCCTCAGCTTCCAGAAAACAAAACTGTAGGTTTATTCTTGTTCTGTAATCCTAGCCAGGGTTACTCAACTATAGGCCCCATGACTAATTTTGCAATGCAGATCTAGTGTCAGAGACACACAGGTACTGCTTTTTTTTTTCCTCCTCCTTGCCCAGCACACCAGTAGTTGTTCCTTGCTTATTAGGCAGGGTCGGCCCCCTCACATTGGACCCATGACTTTGATTGTATTTTAAAACATTTATTTATTTTTAGTTTTCATTGATCAATTTTTAAAGATTTTGAATTCTGAACTTTTCCCTTTCCCTCCCTTCCCCACTTCCTCAAGATATCATGCAATCTGATATAGGCTATACATGTAAAATATTAAACAATATTTTCTCATTAGTCATGTTGTGAAAGAAAAATCAGAACAAAATAAAAAAAAACTATGAGAAAGGGATAAGAAGAGAGGAAAAAGAGTATGCTTGGATCTGCATTCAGATCTTCATATCTCTATAGTTCTGTCACTAAACATGGGAGCATGGATAGAATTTTCCATGAGGAGTCTTATGGAATTGTCTTAGAACATTGCATTTTGAGGAGAACTAAGTCTATCAAGGCTAGTCATTGGACAACGTTGTTGTTATTGAGTGTACAATGTTCTCCTAGTTCTTCCCACTTCACTCAGCATAAATGCATATAAGTCTTTCCAGTTTTTTCTGAAATCTGCCTACTCATCACTTCTTATGGAACAATAGTATTCCATTACATTCATATATTACCACTTGTTTAGCCATTCCCAATAGAATCATCAATTTCAATTTTTGGCCACCACAAAAAGAGCTGCTATAAATAGTTTTGTACTTGAGGGTCCTTTTCCAATTTTTATGATCTCTTTGGGATAGACACCTAGAAGTGGTATTGCTGGGTCAAAGGGTATATCCTGAAACTTTGTTAAAATTGTTAATTATTTCAAGTAGTTTTTAATTGATTCCCTAGGATTTTCTAAGTATACCCTCATATCCTCTGCAAAGGGTGATAGTATTTTTCTTCATTGTCTATTTTAATTCCTTCAATTTCTTTTTCTTCTCTTATTACTAAAGCTAAGAGCAAGGAGAAGAAGGAAGATGAAGAGGAGGTATAATTCACACGATGTTCAACCTCTTCAAGCTCTCCCTAAACCAAAGCATGGTGAATATTTCAAAAAGGTCAACAAGTCTACACAAAAACTTATTATTTGACAAAAAAAAAAAAAACTGCTGAGGAAACTGGAAAACGGTATGGCAAAAACTAGATATAGACCAATATCTCACACAGGAGTCCAAGATAATGTCAAAATGGGTACATGATTTACACATAAATGATGATGCCATATGCAAATTAAGAAAGCATGGAACAATTTGTCTATCTGATTTACAGATAAGGGAAAAATTTTGCACTGAAGAAAATATATTTTACAAAATGTAAAATAGATAACTTTGACTATCTGAAATTTAAAAGGTTTTACATCCCAAAAAATCCCCAATACAACCAAAATTATAAGGAAAGTGGATAACTGGGAAAAATTTTTTGCAACAAGTATCTCTGATAGAAGCTTCACTCCTCAAATATATAGAGAACAAAGTTAAAAATACAAGTCATTCCCCTATCAATAAATTGTCAAAGGCTATGAAAGGCAGTTTTCAGATAAAAATATAAAAGCTATATATAGTCAAAAAAATGCTCTAAATCACTATTGATCAGAGAAATGTAAATTAAAACAACTCTGAGGTACCATGTCACACCTATCAAATTGGCTTGTATGACCAAAAAAGGAAAATGTTGGGGCGGCTAGGTGGCGCAGTGAGTAAGAGCGCCGGCCTCGGAGTTTGGATGACCTGAGATCAGATCCGGCCTCAGAAAATGAGCACCCACGCATAAATCAAATGACTAGCCGTGTAACCTTGAGCAAGTTACTTAACCCCAATTGCTTTGAAAAAAAAAAAAGATATATTCTATCAGGGGCGGCTAGGTGGCGCAGTGAATAGAGTGCCGGCCCTGGAATCAGAAGGACCTGAGTTCGGAGCCGGCCTCCGACACTTAATCCGCACAAACAAAAAACCTAGCCGTGTAACCTTGGGCAAGTTACTTAACCCCAATTGCCCTAAAGGGGCGGCTAGGTGGCGCAGTGAGTAAGAGCGCCGGCCTCGGAGTTTGGATGACCCGAGATCAGATCCGGCCTCAGAAAATGAGCACCCACGCATAAATCAAATGACTAGCCATGTAACCTTGAGCAAGTTACTTAACCCCAATTGCTTTAAAAAAAAAAAAAAGGAAAATGTTGAATGTTGGTGGGGTTATGAACTTATCCAACCTTTCTGAAGGGCAATTTGGAAATACGTTCAAAGGGCTATGTAACTCTCTATACCCTTTGCCCCAACAAGGTCACTGTCAGGTCTATATCCCAAAGACATCCAAAAAAGGGAAAATTACCTATTTGTACAAAAATATTTAAAGCAGTTTTTTTTTGAGGTGGCTAAAAATTGGAAATCAAAGAAATGCCCATCACTTCTGAATGGCTAAACAAACTGTGGTATATAATTGAAATTGAATATTATTGTGCTATAAAAATGACAAGCAGGATGATGTCAGAAAAACCTGAAAGGATTTACATAAACTGATACATAAGGAAGTGAACGGGAGAATGTTGTACACAGTAACTACAATACTATTCAATGAAGAACTAGGAATGACTTAGCTATTCTCAGTAATACAATGATCTAAGACAATTCCAAAGGACTAATGACTATTAGGACTAAAGGACTATTTATCTCTAGACAAAGAACTGATATTGATTCAATATAGGCTGAAGCAAGCTAATTTTCACTTTTTTTTCTTTTGAGTCTTCTTGTAAAAAATTATTAATGTGGAAATGTTTTAAATAATTTACACATATATAACCAATGCATGATTATTTACCACCTCAGGGAAGTGGGAGGAAAAGGAAGGGGAGAGGGATAGAATTTGGAACTCAAAACTTTATGTAAAAATGTTACAAAAATTGGAAAAAAAAGAATCTGCACTATAAGTACTCAACAAGTAGGCACTGAGCTCAAGGAGAGTTGATGACAAAGAAACCATGGAGGAAGCATACTCCTATCTACATCACTGATTTTAAAAAATAGAGCATGTTTTGTAAATTTCAAAGTTCAAAACAGAGATGAACTTGGAGTTCATCTAGCTCATCCTTTCTGGTAGCTCTTACAAGAGAGTTTTCTGTAAGTTATTCCTCTTTGAGCCAGCATGAAAAATCCATTTCTTCTAGTGTTCTTTCCCTCCCAAAATCATACTGTTTATTCCCTGAAAACATTACCCTTCAAATACAGATTCCTTGGGTGAAATTGCAACACACATATGATAAAATAATCATTGCTACCAGAAGCTTGCAAGGTAACTAAAATGATAACAGTCTTCTGAAATCTTTTAACCTAAACATCAGCTAATAAGCCCCCTTTCAAGGGAATAATCTTTAATATAATGAATCACAATAAAAATGTGCTTAATTTCTCTACAATTAGAATTATTATTTCGAGCTATAGGGGATAACATTCTTGTCTTCCTGAACACATTATGATTTTGTTTTTATTTTTATCTTTCCCCTAGCCCTAAACACCAAGTGCTTAGGAGGTCTATTGTAACTCTAAGGAAATAACTCACATCAACAGATTATTTCAGGTAATCCTCTCATCCTCTAGGGGGCTTAAGTATATCATTACACATTGCAAATTCAATTACTTTTTTGAACACATCTTCTCCTGACCACAGCTACTCATGTATCCCACAGAGATGATTAGTGAGTGTATAGAACAGTTGTAATTGGCCTCTGATTGCTCCAAAGTTGAGTGATACTATATGAAATCTGTACAGGTTATTCCTGGGGAATGGGAAGGAGGGGGATGTATGTTATTGCACCTAGAGATAAATGGGTTGCAGAAAGGAAGCATTAATGAGCATTATTCATATGCATACAGAAAGAAAAATTAGAATGATGACTACTAATTTTCCTTTGTCCTTTCTTGTGTCTATAAAAGTTTACTGTTTAAAATATGCCCCACAAAGGTCAAATAAATGTTATATATAAAGTAGAGGAACTCTTTGAACAATTCACATTCTACTTCTATTCACAGAATAGACTATCCCAGGTATTTTTCTTTTTTCTTTATTCTTTTTTTTTCTTTTTGCTTTTTGGAGGGAAGTTGGGGTTAAGTGACTTGCCCAAGGTCACACGGCTAGGTTTTTGTTTGTGTGTGCGTTAAGTGTCTGAGGCCGGATCCAAACTCAGGTCCTTCTGACTCCAGGGCTGACGCTCTACTCACTGCGCCACCTAGCCACCCCGTCCCAGGTATTTTTCAATTATGTTTAACAATTTTGCAGGCTATATATTATTTTATGGGCACGTTTATGACAGAACTAAATATAGAAACACCTGATAATGTAGAACCATACATATAATGGCTAAATTCCTCTTAAGTGAGTCATATTGAGATAATCAAACTGATTGTTTTAGAGAAAATCTACCACGGGGCATGATTTTATCTCCCTTCCTTCTCTCTCTGTAAAATTTTTACAAGTTTCACTAAAAAGTCCTTTTTACAGAACTCTGAAACATGTGAAATCTGCATTTGTATTAGTAATCTTTAAAGAACAATGTGATCATCATGCTTCAATTAGCAGTAACTCTGCCAAAAAAAAATCTTCAGTACAAATTAAACCATTACTTGAGACATCTTAAATTATTACTAATAAGAAACCGTTGTTCATAATGCACCTTCAAAAGAATAAGGTGTGTCAACTCCCCACTTCTGGTTTTTCAAGGTAATATAATTTAATCAGGTATCAACTCTTTTCATATGATGTTGACTCATTTCTAATTAACAGAAATGTACCATTGAAGAACAAAAGCAAATCTGTGGCAGAGTTCATCCTCTCATTAGGAGGATTATTTGCTTCAGAAAGGAGTCAAGAGTTGTGTTCTTTCAAATCCAAAGAGAAAGGTGATTAAAATGATTTTGTCTCAGAGGTTCAGCTGGTGATTTCAAAATAAGAGTTAAACAGGTTTAACAGAACTTCTGCCAATGAGCCAAAGAAACAAATTATAATGAACTATTATGTGACAGGAAGATTGATGGATCTTATTCATCTATTTTTACATTTAAAAAAACCTTAGAAATGTCAGTCATATTTGCCAATTTTCAATGAAATAGACAAAAATGTAAAGATATTTTACATTTACTCTAGAGAACATTTGGGCTGGGATTGTGGTATGTAAATCACATATATACCACTTATATGTGGTATGAATATCACTTATAGCCAACAACTGAAAAATACTATATATTCTGAAAAGGAATTCCATTTGAACTAAAATGGAAAGATTAAAATATTGATGAAATCATTCACTAGAGTATCTCCCTACAGTCTTATTAAAAAAGGAAATCCATTAGGAATGGAATAAATAAAAGTCTGTTATATCTCTATGGTCTGAAACTTCTATGAAAATATTTTTCTATGAAAATAACCAAGGTTCAAACTTGTCCTGCAGTAAATTGAGGCATTCACCTATCACTCAGTCCTTAAGGGATTGTTTAATCTTTCTTTAAGTCATACTTCTGTACCCAAGTCTTAAAATTTTCATATCACTTTGTAATGAAAATCTTGTGGTAAAGGCATTTTTGACCCCACTAATGTTTCAATTTCAGCCATGCAATCTAAACTCATCATAACAGGTTCTATTATTACCATTCCATCCTGCAAAGCTAAACTCTAATAATCAAATGATTGCTCTACTCCTATATTATATTCCTTGAGGATTTTGTTTGTTTGTTTCCCCTTCCACTGCTATTACAAGTATCAAAAAAACCAAGTAATTTGTTAGTGGGGAAATGAATATGGGATTCATAGAATCACAATATTTCAGAGTAGGAAAAGACTTCACTTTAGGGTTCCTTCAGCAACTTCTCCTTAGATGTTGCCACCAATGGGGCCACTAGGTGGCCCAGGGAATAGAGCACCAGCCCTGGAGTCAGGAGGACCTGAGTTCAAGTGCAGCCTTAGAAATTTAACACTTAATATCCATGTGACCTTGGACAAGTCACTTAATACCAATTGCTCTGCCTATCCCTCCTCCAAAAAGCAAAAAAAAAAAAAAAATACAGAAACAAAAAAAGGAAGTTGCCACCAAGTCTCTTCTTGAAGACCTATATAAATTGCAATCCTACAACTGAATAAAGCAGTCTGTTTCACTTTGAAACGATTCTAATTTTCAGGTTTTTTTTTTTCTTTTGTAGAGGCTATACTGACTCCTCTACAATCTCTACTCATTTCCCTCTTTTCTAATTTCTAAAACGAAATGGAGCAAAGTTTTCTTGCTTCAGGCTCAGCACAGTATCCACTTGCACCCCCTACTTGCCAGCTACATACTGCCAATTTAAAGATATCTCAGAAACTCAGACAGAGAAAAGGCCAAATAGTGTAGAAGTACCAAGCGTTCTACGACACGGAATTCAAGAAATTCAGTGGAAAATAATCATTGTTGGATGAATGAGTGAAAAAATTATTAAATATCTACTATGTACCAAGCACTGTGCTAAGTACTTTCTAAATATCTCATATGAACTGCCTAACAATGACTTGAGGCAAATTTCATTAAATATATTTTACAGTTGAGGAAATTGAAGCAGATCAAGGTTAAGTGACTTGCCTAGGATCATTCAACTAGAGAATTTCTGAGGCCAGATTTTAATTTAATTTGTCTTCCTAACTCCAGTGATATATCCACTATGCCCTCTAGCCACCTTTGTGACTTTCACTCTATTATTTCTTTGGAGTATTGACTTTGATGTTTGTCCTTTATTTTAGAAGAAAACTATGATATCACACATCTTGACTTGCAAATATATTGGACTTAAGCCAGGCAGAATTGTGCAAAGTCTTTCTTCATGAGTCATTAAAGTCCAGTGAAAAGACAAAAGTCAAGATGACTGATCTGTATCTATATAATGTGTTTCCATCTGGGAAACTATACTCACAGATCCAAAGCCACATTTAAGAAAAAAGTCAACTGAAATTCCCTTCTTTAGGAACTCTTTCCCGTCCCTCTATTTGTAAATTGCTCCCTTCTTCCTCAAAATATATTGTATTGATATAGCCATTTAAATGTTCTATCCACCCTGCGGAATGTTAGAAATGAATACAGGTTCTATTTCTGTTCTGTTTTGGTATCCTCAATGACTTAATGTCTTACATACATAAAATGCTTCATAAATGCCTCTTGAATTGTATGGAATTGAATTACATTGATAACTTTAATACTAAGTCACTTACATAATCACCCAAAGCTCCACTGACAGGAAACAATCTTCCTTTTTTAATTTGATCTCACTGAATATTACCTACCAAGAATCAAAGAATCACAGCATTTCAGAGTTGACATACCTCAGAGGCTTACTAGTCTAATTACTTCACTTTACACTTAGGGAAAGTAATACCCCATTATAAAATTGCTCATCTAGTCTTCACTAAATGATCTCCAATGAGGGGACACAAAGTATCTTTCAAAAGAGTTTATTTCAGTTTTGGATAGCTCTAATTTTAAGAAATTATTCCAGATATCAAGCCTAAATGTTCCTCTTTGTAACTTCTACTCATTGATCCTACTTCTGAATTCAGGATCAAACAAAACATACCCAATCTCTCTTACACATAGTAATCTATCTTGAAACCCTTGAAAATAGGCATTATGCCCATTTAGTCTTCTTTTCTCCAGGTTCAAGATCTTGAATTCATAGATAAAAACATCCAATAAAATAGTGCCAGCCAAGAACAGATCCCTGGAAACCTCCAATGAAGATCTCCTGAGTTCAATTAACTAACAAGTAAGAAATCAGAGAACCTATATCTAAAATCTCACTTCTTATATTTACAATCTGCATAAGCTTATGCAAGTCACTTAATCATGATCTGCCTCAGGTTCCTTATCTAGAACATGAAAGCGTTAGACTAGATGGTCTCTGAGATCCCTTCAGGATCTAGATATATGAATTGCTGCTAAAATCGGGCCATTCAATGATTTCTGATATAACCTTTTACACTTTCATTTAGCCTACGTCTCCCCATCTTTTTTATAAGAATACTATGAGTCACTTTGTCAAATGTTTTGTTAAAATATAAACAAACGATGTATTATAGTAGCATATGAGAGGTTTAGAGCTACAAAGAATCCAGAAACCATCTGACAATACCCTCAATTTAGAGATGATGGAAATGAGACACAGAGAGTTTGTTACTCGCCCAGAATTACATGGATAGTAAATATTTTAGTCAGAATTTTAACTGAGATTCCTGATTCCAAGTACTTTATTATTCCAATGCTTTATCTTCTATGTTATGATGTCTCCTTTTCAGTAAAGCTTTCAAAAAGGAAATAAGTGAACCTACTTTTTTCAATTATATACTAAACAGATCTTATGTTATTTTCCCACTATAGTTTTCAGGGTTGTTGTTTTTGTTTTGTTTTGTTTTGAATTTATTATATTCTGGGTGATCTGTTCATGTCAGTTCTATCTGTGAATGTTGTTTTCAAGGTCATTTGCTTTGGCTTAAATATTATTCTTATTAAAGTTATAGTTTTTCTTCACTTTTAACATATTTTCTTCTCCTTTTATGTTTTTGACTTCCAAACAATCATTCTTTCTATCAAATTTCTAAATCTTTTGAGACATTTTCTATCCCATAATTTTTGTAGAGAGAACTCTGATTTTTTTTTTACCCAGTGCCTAGTACAGTGCATGGCATGTTGTAACGTTTGAAGTATAGTAGCTCATCTCAGACATCTCTAGTCATGCCATTTTTACTTGAGCCATCACCTTCCTCCCCATCAGAAAAATTGAACTCTGCCTGTGGAACTTGGATTTGATATGTTAGTTTAAGCATTGTCTTACTCAGTTTTCTCTTGCATCCTTGAAATGTGAGCTTCTTGAGGATAGGAACTGTCTCACACGTTTTTATTTTATCCCCAATACTTAATACAGTATCTAACACATATTAAGTGCTTAATAAAATTTTTATCTCTATCTTAAAATGCAAAATTAGTGTTCATTGATACAATAGAAATTACTGAAGATTTTACTGAAGGCATACGCATTTCTATATAACTCAGGGGAAAAAAAACTATTAAAATGAATCTGAATGGGTTGTTTGACTGAAATGACCTCCAGGGTCTATAAACAAATTCATCAATATATGCAGTGTGAACTAAGAATTACAATGTATTTAAACAAATTTGAATGCAATACATTGACATTTGGTCACATGATACAAGTACTTGTTTTAGTCATTTAGCAATCTGTCCAGAACCTTAACCTGTGTGTACAAAACACATATATTTTGCCCAGTTTACCTGAAATATTTTGGGCCTAACATATTTATCAAGATCACTAAGTCATTTCAGTCAAATATCCAATTCAGATTCATTTTAATAGGTTTTTTTTTTCTGAGTTATATAGAGATGTTTACTAAAGTCAGGAAATTGGGCTAAGTGGTTGCTAAAGTTTCTTTCAGATTGAAACGTTATGGTCCAATAAAAGCAAAGGTTTTTAAAGAAAATTACTTTGGAAACAGAATATGTTATGTATGAGCACAGAAGATGGACAGTAATCCTGTACTTTTCAATGAAAATTGGTTTAGTAGGATTTTAAAATGATAATCCAGTTAATTATTGTTGAATTACAAAGATAATTCTGCACATGCTGTAACATTGTTAATTGCTGCATTAAAACATGGTTGAATATGAATTATTGCAAATGAGTTCATGATTAACACCAGTAAATACCCAAGAATTTAGAAACAACAAAGCAATCATTTAATTTTCCTTCTATCTCTTAGGACTGTTCATTAAAGCACCACATTTTCCATCTTTAATTTATCTATTTTTAGGTTCCATTTGGGCCTGAGGAAAAAATGTACTAGTGAAATAGTGCTATTCGGTTTAATAAAATAATCCAAAGAAATCTACTTTAACTTGATTCCAAGAAAAGATGAGTATACTTAGTAGCCTTGAATTTAACTACTGGTTTTACCACTTACAAACTTCATGGTTTGGGGCAGTTCCCTTGACCTCTTTCTTCTTACCTCAAATGAGCACGAAGTTTTAGAGAGTGATGCAAAATTATAGTCACACAATCTCAGAATCAATAGGAACTCAGAACACACAATCCATTTAAGGCTAGCTAAGAATTTCCTCTGTAGTATATTCCCTATATAGATATCATCTAGCCTTCCCTTGCAGACTTTGAATAGCAGAAATCCATTACCTCCCAAGGTAACCTATTTGGAATAGGTCTAATTATTATCAAGGAAGGAAGGAAGGAAGGAAGGAAAGAAGGAAGGAAGGAAGGAAGGAAGGAAGGAAGGAAGGAAGGAAGGAAGGAAGGAAGGAAGGAAGGAAGGAAGGAAGGAACAAATGAATGAACAAAAAAACAAAACAAAACATTCGTTAAGTATTTACATTATGCCAGACATTGTGCTGAGTACGTTACAAATATTATCTTATTTGGTCCTCACAACATAGGAAGAATAATACTAATTAAGAAACTCATTAAGTTCACAAAGTATAAAATCCAAGAAAGGTGCAGTAACAAATCCCAGACCAACTAGGAATTACAATGCATTTAGGCAAATTTGACCTCAAAAGTGTTAACTGAGAACTGGTTATATGAGATTCCTGATTGGCACATGACAATTTAAAAGTATAACTTATTCAAATAAACGCGATAGCTAAAGGATGGCAGAGCAGCATTCCACCTGACAAAGTCATGGTCATATGATTATACAGAACTACAAAGGGAATCATGGTTGGAATTATTTAAATTAATTCAAAGGAAGCAAAAACAAGTTATATTGTAGTCAGAGAATAATATAGACCACTTGGCCAGAAAGAAGAAGAAACTGGAGCACATAGAAAACAATGCAGATCTGGTGTAGAAGTCTAAAGTCAAAGTTTTGAGTGACTGTAATTATCCACATGCCTTTTGGAGTTCTCAATGAAAAAACAATCAATAGCTAAGAATTCATAATCTTTCACAAATAATAACAATATTATCCTCTGAAAAGTTGAAATAACTATTATGAAGGAACCAAAAAGAGAACCTATACTTTGGAATGAAAATTAAGGGAACTTTAAGGTAGAAATATCATATTGCAATTTAGAATCTATAATAGAGACAAAGAATAACAGAATAGTCACAAGCATCTTACATTTTAGGAAAGAAGACAATGAAGGCTCCAATGCCTTGCACATAGTAAAAGCTTAATAAATGCTTATTGAACTTAAAATAATTTGAAAAACTACTTAAAATCTTACAGCTCATTATCTTTAACCATAAACACTATTCTCTTCCTTATTTCTCTATCACCTACCATTGAAGGTACCACCATCCTAGTCACGATAGGTTTACAAACTAGATGTAATGCTCAACTCTCCACTCTCACCAGCTATATCCAGATCTTTTGTTGTGTCCTCATGATTTTACCCTCAACTACTCTCTTAAGTATGGCCCTTACTCTATTATGACATGGAAACCACCTAGTGTAGGCTGGTAGCACCTTGTGCTTAAACTACTGCAATAGCATACTGGTTGATCTCGCTGTTTTAAGGAAGAATCCATATTCTATTCAAGTCCATCCTTCCCTCAGCTATAGGATTGCCTTTTAATAAAATACGGGACTGACTATATCACCTACTCCCATGCTTTTTATTCAGTTAACTTTAGCAGTTCCCTTAAGGATCAAATATATATTTTGGCTTTCAAAGACCTGCATAACCTTGCCCCTTCATATCTTCTTTCCAATCCTATACCTTTCTCAGTTCCACATATTTAGAAACCCAGTGGCATGGGCATACTTGCTGTTCTTTTCATAGGATACGCCATATACATTTTCACAAGTTGTCCCCCCAAACCTGGAATTCTCTCATCTCTGTGCCCTGACTTCCCTGACTTTCTCCAAGTCTCAGCTAAAATGCCATCTTGCACATCAAGGCATTCCTAATCATTCTTTATTTATTTATTTATTTTTATTTTAAATAAAATGTTTATTTTTAGTTTTCACTATTCACTTTTGTAAGATTTTGTGTTTCAAGGTTTCCCCCATCCCTCCCCTCTCCCCATATGAAGACACCATGCAATCTGATACAAACGCTGTGTATACAATGATAATAAACATTTTTCACATTAGTTATGTTGCAAAGAAGAATTAGAACCAATGGGCAAAACCATGAGAAAGACAAAACAAAAAAAATAAAATAAAAAGAGAGAGAGAGCAAATAGTATGCTTCAATCTGCATTCAGACTACATAGTTCCTTCTCTGGATGTGGATAGCATACTCTTTTGGAGTTGTCTTAGATCTTTGCATTGCTAAGCAGAGAAAAGTCTAACAAAGTATCAAAGTTAGTCATCACACAACATTGCTTTTATGTGTAAAATGTTCTGGTTCTGCTCACTTCACTCAGAATCAGTTCATGTAAATTTTTCCAGGTTTTCTGAAGTCTGCCTGCTCATCATTTCTTATGAAACAATAGTATTCCATTACATTCATATACCATAACTTGTTCACCCATTCCCCAATTGATGGGAATACCCTCAATTTCCAATTCTCGGCCACCACAAAAAAGAGCTGCCATAAATATTTTGTACATGTGTGTCCTTTTTCTGTTTTTATAATTTCCTTGGGATACAGAGCTAGAAATAGTATTGCTGGATGAGAGTATGTATATTGTTATAGCCCTTTGTGCATACTTCCAAATTTTTCTCCAGAATGGTTGGACTGGATCATTCTTAATTTCAATTTATCCCATACATATTTTGTTTCTGCATCATTGTTTTTGTGTTATTTTCCCCATTAGATTCCTTGAGAGTAGAATCTTGGGAGGTATTACTTTGTATTTTCAGTGCTTAGTACAGTCTTTGACATATAATAGACACTTAATAAATGCTTATCATCTAATTCACTTATTGGAATTCTCTCGTGACTCACCTCCACTTACTGGCCTTCATGCCTTCCTTCACAATTCAATTCAAATCCAACTTTATGCAGTAGGTGTTTCCTGCTTCACTAACCTAACTGCTATTATCTTGCCTTTGGGATCACAGAAAGTATCCAATAATTTCTTTATTCTATCCTGAAGTGTTATATCTCCCTTATACCTCAAAGTTTTAGAGACTTGGCTATAATAAATTTCATTAATGATTACTGACACAAAAATTTAAATAGAATCCTACCAAAAAATCACAACAATCTGCTTCCCTATCCCCCCAAATTAACAATTATTACCAAGTGGGACTTGTGCCAAAAGTATGATTCAGTAAAGACAAAATACCATAAGAATTATTATTTAAAAAAAGAAGAAATAGACTACATTGGTTGTATCAACAGATGCAAATATGGCCCTTTAACAAAAGGCATTGATAACATAGGCCAAAAAACCTAACTCACAAGGGCAGAGAAAGACAATTAACATGATTTAGATTTAACAGTATTTGGCCCATGGAGAATTATACATTCCATGTATAAACATGTGAAAGTTAAGATGTCTCCTTCCCTTGTTATCATTTGACACAGTTCTAGAAATACTACTCCTGTTAATTAGATGATAGAAATAAATTAAAAATATAAACATCAACAGAGGCAAAAATGATCTCTATTCCAAGATGGCATGATACTTTACTTAACTCCAGGGAATCAGGAAAGAAGATAACTGAAATAATTAATAGTATCAGTAAAGTAGTGGAGTACAAAATAAACTCACAAAATAAGAGGTCTCATTTAAAGCATCTTCAAAATACACCAAAATATAGGATTCAGTATAGCAAGATATATTCAATATGGGATATTCATTGTTCAATGCTGGAAACATTGTACAATAAACATAATGTTACATACATTAAGTTGCAGATTGAGGATTATAACAATTAAATTGCAAAGGCAATATTTTATTTTGTTGTTCAGTAGTTTCAATTGTGTACACCTCTTTGTGACTTCATTTGGGATTTTCTTTGCCATGAAGAAATTGAGGCAAACAGAGTTATGTGTATTGCCCAGGTTCATACTGCTAGCAAATGCCTGAGGTCAAATTCGAACTCAGGTCTTCCAAATCCAGGTCTGCTGTGCCACCTAGCTCAGTTCAGTTTTGGATTTATTGAATTTAAATTTTGTATGGGACATGAAATCCGAGTCCAATAGGGATTTTCAGATAGGAAGAATAGAAGTGAGGTAGGGTCAGAGAAGTAGATTTGAGCATATCTGTATGTAGATGATAATGGGATTTCAGGAGAACATCAAGATTAGAAGAATATGAAGGGCAGTCAGTAAAAAGGCACAAAGTAGGGAGACATAGAATTTCATACACAATGAACAGAAAGAGGTTTGGTTGTTTTGTTTTGGTTTTTTACACGGAAGATAAAAGTACCATGATATCTGTTATTTCTCATTGTTGCACTTTTTCTCAAATTCCTTTCTTACATATGTATCATACTTTCTGGTTGGATCCATAGAGTAGTTCAGAATTCAAGGTTTGTGGCAATCCTCCAAAAACTACAGATTACATCAATTCCATCAATCTGCTTTAACAGTCAGCTGATAGACTTGAATCACTCTTAGCAAAAGCATTTGTTCAAATGGCATGGAAAAGAAAGGTAGGTATAAAATGTATATACTCCACAAATACACTCTTTGCAAAACATAGACAAATTTTGCAATTTTCAATGGCATTTTTTTTCAAAATTTTATTACTCATAATTTTGATCAAATAAATGGATAAAGCAACTTATAAGTTCAGAAGATCAAGGCTCATTGACATTTCTTTCCTTCTAAAAGGACTCTGTGGAATAACTGTGGAATTTGCTGCTCTTGTTCCATGACTCATGAAAATTTTAGGGACAAATAAGAGGAATAGTGGATAGAGTACTAGGCCTGGAGTTAGGAAAATCTCAATTCACATATAATTTCACATACTCACTAGCTGTATAATTCTGGGCAAGCTGCTTAATCTCTTTTTGTCTTGGTTACTCATCTATCAAATAGAGATAATAATAGCACGTGCCTCCCAAGGTTATAAAAATCTAATGAGATAATAATTGTAAAACATTTAGCATAGTGCCCAGTATGTAGTAAGGATCATGTGAACATTAGCTGTTGTTGATATTATTATTATTATCTTCTATAATTTTTATTCATTGGGGATTTAGAGCCAATTTTCCCTTTACAGCAAAATTCTTGTGTAATGTATTAAAGTCTTAGTTCATTTTTAAAGTTTATTTTTCCTTCTTCCTTTTTGCATCTCACTGTTGGTTTAACTGCTTGCAGTTATTTCACAATCAATCTTTTTTTTCTGCTAGATATTTGTCTTTCAACATTTTTCTAGAAAAGAAAATGAATGTGTATAATCATCAATCTAGTCAGTGTGTCATATTGTATAGAGAGACTACCTTAGAGTAAGGAAAACTTGGTTCAAGCTCCATCTAACAAATGTTGTCTCTATTACCTTGAAAAAGTCATAGAGAGCTCCTCTCGGTGTTCTGAGTAAAGCTCTAAGATTAAGGTACAAAGCTTGAGTCAGTCTATTTTCATGAAAAGAATTTCCTTACTGGACATTTCTTTTTTCAATGAAATCACAGGTCTGATCCAAAATATGATCAATAACAATCCTAGTGGGATCTTGTACTCATTGAACCTCTCAATTATGTGACACCGAAAAGGTCATCTGTTGCAAATAGTTAGATTACAAAAGTCTACCTGCTCTGTTCTCACGTTTTCATCAAGAAGAATATTCTTAAAGAATTTGAAAAAAGAACATAGTCACATGGGTCAACAGTTATTAACAACTTCTTGATATCCATTTTTCTGTAGTAATATTTATGATTTTTCAAAATAACGTGTTTTCCTATATTTGAGGTATTTTGAGACTTCTTTCCTTTAAAACCCTCAAATTTTGTGGTCTTCAACATGTATGTTCTCCAATCCAGATGGTTTTCTTTAGTACAATTTTATTTCTTCATTCAGGATAATGATGACTGTGCAAATGTGATGTTCCACTGTTATTGACAAAGAAGAATTAACAAGGGAGTGGCTAGGTGGCACAGTGAATAGAGCACTGACCCTGGAGTCAGGAGGACCTGAGTTCAAATCCAGCCTCAGACACTTAACATTTACTAGCTGTATGACCTTGGGCAAGTCAACCCCAATTTTCCTGCCTTTCTCCATCCAAAAAGCAAAAAGCAAAAAGAGAGAGAGAGAGAGAGAGAGAGAGAGAGAGAGAGAGAGAGAGAGAGAGAGAGAATGAAGTTAATTATAGAAATGCTGCCAGATAGATCTACTTTTGTATCAGTTGAACTACTTCAAGTACCATCATTAAATGTTCTTGACATGATATGGCTTAATGGATTCTCACAACAGACTTTCAACAAATTTACTTTTTTCATACTACTTATCACTTTTTAATGAGGTAATTCTACCCATGGTAGTCTTAAAAATGATTCATTCATAATTATTTATTCCATCACTTAGCAATGCTTTCATTCTTTCTCACCCCACTAATGGCACATCCCTAGCAAAATAAATTAACTAAGCAACATGAACCAGCACACTATACATGTGTAAAACAGTCTTATTTTCCAACTACAATCCACCACATTTTTGTCAAGAAGCAGAAGATAAAATTCACCATCTGTCCTCATGAGCTAATAAGTCAATGCATAGATCAGATTTCTGGTGTATCTTAATATGTTCTTCATTTTATTAAACCATGGCTTTTTGGATTGACTTTATTTCTGAAAATCTGAAATCATGCTTGTATTTGTTATTATATGATAATATAATAAAAATACAGTAACGTAATATTCTTTTACTCCTTGCCTTTCTTTACTTCCCTTTGTCCATACTTCAATCAGATGTCCTCCACCTTCCTTTGTTTACCTTTTTTTTAACTCTTCTTTATGACCAGCCTTCTTAGGTTATAGTTTGTTTTGCTTATGAATAAATGCTTCTTGATTTTCCTCCCTCTTACTTCTGGACATTCTCTCTTCCTTTGTTTCCTTCAATTTCCCCAGTGAGTTAGCTGTATTATAATCCCAAAATAATTGTGAGTATATGCATGTGTGCCTACCCTATCTTGACCAATACAGATGAAAGTGAGGTTAAAATGACACCCACTTCCAATACTCTTTCCTCCTGGTTTATATATAGGCTTCCACTTGAGCACCCCACTAGTGTGAGTTAATGTATCTCACCCATCATTCTTTTTTCCTTATTTTTGTTTAGTCAAACCGACTCTTTGTGACCCCATTTTTGGTTGTCTTAGTAAGGGTACTGAAGAAGTTTGCCATTTCCTTATCATTTTACAGATGATAAAACTGAGGCAAATATGGATATAATTCCAATAACAGGGTTACATAGCTAGTAAGCATATGAGGCTAGATTTGAACTCATGAAGATGAATCTATTGACTCCAAGCCAGAGCCACCAGCTGCTTTTTATTCCCCCTTAGGATGTTCTTTTTTCCTACCCTCTGATTCTTTAATGTCTAAGCTGCTAAATCTTGTGTTATCCTGACTCTGGTTCCATGATACTTGAATTGTTTTTGGTAACTTGTAATATTGTCTACTTGACCTGGGAGGTCTGTATATTGGTTATATATTGCTGAAAGTTTTAATTTTGGGATATCAGTCAGGAGGTGGTAAATGGAATCTTTCAATTTCTCTTTTACTGTCTGGTTCTAGAATTTTAGGGTAATGTTCCTTGATAATTTCTTTTATTTTCCTTTTTTATTACTTTATTTAAAAGTTAATTAAAGGCAGAGGCCTGGACTATGAGCCCTGATCAACATGGTGGTAAATTGACCCACCAACCACAAGGGTCACTGCCAGGCCTATCACTACAGGGCTGGGACTAGACAGATCAGGGTAAGAGTGAAATATGGGGACCCTGGAAGTGGCAGCATCTACTCCTGAGACTACCAATCCAAAGCCTAGAAATTTAAAAAGGCACTATCTGGGCTTCCAGGGACCAGGAAGGCAGAATGAACCCCAGTTGCTCCAACACCCCCCAAACCTGAAAACACAGTAATTATTGCCCCAGGGCAAAACTTTAAACAGTAAAGGCTTAGGAACCCTAGAGGAAGGGCATGGCTAGGACCCTGCCTCAGAATGGGTAAAAAGCAGACTGCAAAAACAAAGACTCTGGAGTCCTACTATCCTGAGAAGCAGGAACCACATTCAGAGGGAGATAGTGTTGACTACACAACCACAGTTGAAGCTTCAACAGGGAACTGGTCTCAAGAACAGAAAGCATTCTTAGATGAGCTCCAAAGGAACTTTGAAATCCAAATTAGAAAGATAGAGGTTTAATGAATAATTCTTTTTAAAATCAAAATTGCAAAATTAGGAAAATATTACAATGAAGAAAACAGATCCTTAAAAAGAAAAATGTGTGATATGAAAAAGGAGCTACAAAAACTAACCAAGGAAAATAATTTGCTAAAAACTAGAATCAACCAAATCGAAGCAAATAACTCTATGAGGAACAAAGAATCAGTCAAACATAACATCGAGTAAAAAATTAGAAAAAAAGGTGAAATATCTCAATGGAAAAATAATTGACCTGGAAAACAGATCCAGGAGAGAGAATCTGAGAATCATAAGCCTACCAGAAAATCACAATGAAAAAATGAGCCTGGACAACATCTTCCAAGAACTCATCAAGGAAAACTGCCCTGAGATACTAGAACCAGAGAGTAAAGTAGAAATCGAGAGAATCCACTGGTCACCTCCTGAAAGAGATCCCAAACTGAAAAGTTCGTGAAATGTTGTGGCCAAACTCCAGAACTACCAGGTAAAGAAGAAAATACTAAAAGCAGCCAGAAAGAAACGATTCAAATATTGCAGAAGCACAGTAAGGATAGCACAGGATCTGGCAATCTCTACACTGAAAGATCAGAGGAAGTGGAATATAATTTTTCACAAGGCAAAAGAGCTTGGGTTATAAGCAAGGATAACTTACCCAGTGAAACTGAACATATTCTTCCAGGCAAGAAGATGATATCAGTACCATATTTGTGTAATAAAAAGAATTTGGTAGGACACCTTCTTCACTAATTTTCCCTTCCCCCAATTTCCCTTCCCTTTTGTCACCCATTATCTCTTATCCCTTTCTACCCTACTTTTCTGCAAGGTAAGTAGAGTTCTACACCCAATTTAGTGTGTATGTCCTTTCCTCTTTAAGCCAATTCTAATGAGAGTGAGGTTCACTCATTCCTTCTCACCTTTTCCCCTGTTCCCTTTATTGTGAAAGCTTTTTTCTTACCTCTTTTATATGAGATAATTTACCTAATTCTACCTCTCCCTTTCTCTTTTGCCCAGTATATTACTCTCTCACCCCTTAATTTTATTTTTTAGATATCATCCCTTCATATTCAACTCATACCTGTCCCACATATGTCTATGTATAGTCCTTCTAATTACCCTAATAATAAGAAAGGTCTTTTAAGTTATAAATATGATCTTTCCATGTAGGAATGTAAATAGCTAAACTTTAATAAGTTCCTTATGACTTCTCTTTCCTGTTTACCTTTTCATGCTTCACTGGAGTTTTCTATTTGAAAGTCAAATTTTCTATTTAGCTCTGGTCTTTTATCAAGAATACATAATAATTCCTCTACCTCATTGAATATCAATGTTTCCCCCTCATAGATTATACTCAGTTTTGCTGGGTAGGAGATTCTTTCTTGTAATCCTAGCTCCTCTGGAATACTATATTCCAAGCCGTCTGATAGCTTAATGTAGAAGCTGCTAATTCTTGGCTTAAACTGTTTGTGGTTCTATAATAATTGAATTGCTTTTTCTGGCTGTCTGCAATATTTTCTCCTTAACCTTGGAACTCTGGAATTTCATTATAATATTCTTGGAAGTTTTCATTTTGGTATCTCTTTCAGGAGGTCATTGGTGGATTATTTCAATTCTTATTTTATTCTCCAGTTCTACAATATAAAGGCAGTTTTCCTTGATAATTTCTTGAACAATGGTGTCTAGGCTCTTTTTCTGATCATGGATTTCAGGCAGTCAGTAATTTTAAAATTATCTCACCTGGATCTATTTTTCAGGTCAGTTGTTTTTCCTATGAGATATTTTAAACTGTCTTCTATTTTTCGTTCTCTTCACTTTTTAATATATTTTAAAATTCCTCATAGAGTTATTAGTTTCCATTTCTTCCATTCTAATTTTTAAGGAATTATTTTCTTCAATGAACTTTTGAACCTCCTTTTCCATTTGGACAATTTTGCATTTTAAGGTATTGTCCTTGTTGTTTTCCTTTAATCTCTTTTGTCACTTGTTTTATTCTATTTTAACATGTTATTTTCTTCAACTGTTGACTCATTTTTCTTGATTTTCTTGCATCACTCTTACTTCTTTTACCATTTTTCCTCTGCTTCTCTTACTTGGTTTTCAAAATCCTTCTTGAGATTGTCCATGGCCTGAGATCGATTCTTATTTTTCTTGGAGGCTTTGGATGTAGGATCTTTGACTGTGTTGTCTTCTTCCAGTTGTATGTTTTGACCTTCTTTGTCACTCAAGTTCCATAGTCTGACTTTTTTTATGCTGTTTGCTTTTTTGCCATAGTCAATTACTTGACTTTTTAACTCTTTGTTAAGGTAGAACTCTGTTTCCAGTGTGGAGGGTGAACTGTCCAAAGCTTTAGGGGTTTTGTACAGCTGTTTTCAGAGATACTTCTAGGGACCTGTAAGCTTTCAGTTCTTCCAAAGTGGTATGATCTAAGAAGAGGTGTTTTCTGCTCTTCTGGCCTATGTTCTGGTCTGTGAATGATCACAAGCATTTTTTCTGCCCTGAAAATATGATGAGGTTCCCCTCTTCACTGATGCCACAAGCTCTGCTATGCTAGTGTTCAACTTCACCCTGGGACTGACATGCAAGACTGGGACCCAGATCCAAATGTAGGAAAAGCAAGAGTCCTTCTTTGGTGCCAGCAAAGAAATGCCTCTAATATCCTTCTGACCAGTTGTTCGATCCTCTTACTATCTGTGGGCTAAGAGATCCAGAAGCAGTTACTACCACTGCCACTGCTGATTCAGTCACTCACAAGGCCTGCTCCTGGTTTGCTGGGTCTGGGGCATCCTAGAATAAGGTCTGTGTTGGCATAGCCTGCACTGAACTGCATTCCTCTCTCACCCTTCTCTGACAAGTCTGTCCTACTAACCTTCTAATTTGTCTTTGGTGTTTATGGACCGAGAAATCTGGAAACTACCACTGTTTCCAGGGATTCAGTCCCCTAAGGTTTATTCTAAGTTTGCTGGGGTCCAGTCTGTGCTGGCAAAGACTGCAAGGGACTGAATTCCTCTTTCAACCTGGTGCAACAGACCTTTCTTAATGACCTTCCAGATCATCTTGGGCTGGAAATTTGTTTCACTCTTTCTTTTGTGGATTTTGCTACTCTAGAATTTGTTTAGAGTAATTTTAAAGGTATTTTGAAAGGTTTGGGAGAGAGCTCAAGTGAGTCCCCGTTTTTATTCCACCATCTTGGCTCTGCCCCCAGGTTTTGTACTTTTTGTAAGCAAAATCCTGAAAATCTGATGCCCCCCTTTGCATTCAGGATTAGACTTTGTTTGGTATGATATTTTCAGATGCAATTCCAGTTCTTTTGCTCTTTGATATATAATGTTGCAAGACCTGTGGTATTTTACTGTAACCACAGATAGATCTTATGTGATTCTAATTGTTGACATTGCCATACTTAAATTATTTTTTTCTTGTTGCTCTAAGAAAAAAAGAAAAATTATAGCTAATTTTTGTAATCACCTCTAGTTTTGGGGTATCTCCCGATGGTGCCTCTGACCTCAGGTCTTCCTTCAGTTCTCTACTCTAGCTTGGATTCAAAACCAAAAACGCCATCCTCCTATAGTGTCCACAGTCAGCAGTGTCCCTATCCCACTGCTTCTGCACTCATTGGGTAGGTGCTGGTTCCTTCTTGCCCAGGACCACATCTCTGCAGCATAGCTGGATCTGGCATTCATTTATCAGCAGAGGTTCCCTCGATCTTCCTTGCTCAGACGCCAGACACCTGATGTCTGAGAAGTGAAAATTCCTGTGACTGGGAATAAGGCTTCCTTGCAACCCAACTAGCCCAAGAATTCCTCACTTGCTGTTTCATGGAACTAACCTGGAGATACTTGCATTTCACATGGACTAAGCCTTAGTCCTAGTATTTTTCTTTGGATCTTCTGTGATTGTCCTATGACAACTTCTATTCTGCCACTACTCCTGTTTTTAGCAGCACTCTTTAATTGTCCTGGGTCATTATTTTATCTTGTTTGTGGGGGAAATATGGAGAGCTTGGAATTTTCTGAGTTACTTCACCATCTTTCCAGAATAATTTCTTGAAAGATGTCTAGGTTCTATTTTTTTTTTCTTTTTGGAAGGCAATTGAGGTTAAGTGTAGGTTTTTTCATTGATCATGACTTTCAGGTATTTCAGTAATTCTTAAATTATCTCTCCTGGATCTCTTTCTCATGTCAGTTGCCTTCTCAATGAGATATTTCACAATTTCTTCTATTTTTTTCATTCTTTTTATTTTGATTTTTTCTTGATTTCTCATAAATTCATTATCTCCCACTTGTCCAATTCCATTTATTAATGAATTGTTTTCTTCAATAAGATTTTATACCTCCTTTCCCATTTGGTCAATTCTATTTTTTAAGTTCTTTCTTCAGTGAATTTTTACATGTCTTTTTCCCCCATTTGGCCAATTCTGCTTTTCAAGGCATTTTTCTCTTCACTAGATTTTGGTACCTCTTAGCCTATTATGTTTTTAAGGTATTTTCTTCATTATTTTTGGTTCCTCCTTTACCAAACTGTTGACTCTTTTTTCATGATTCTCCTGTATGCAATTTTTCTTCTACCTCTCTTACTTGATTTTAATAATCTTTCTGAGCTCTCCCATGGTTTGGGATCAATTCATATTTTTGGCAAAGTTGAACTATTTCATTCCTACATGGAAAAATGATAACTGTAACTGATGAAACCTTTCTCAGTATGAAAATAGTTGAAGAAGGGTATATGGGCATATGAATACATATGTGAATGTGTGTATATATGTATACAGGTGTACATAGTTAGAGGGCACAGGTCAAATTTAATAGGAAGGGGTGATACTTAAAAGGTGAAATCAAGAGGTGAGAGAGGGATATAACAAGAGGAGATGGGGAGAGACAGTATGGGGTGGACAATCTCATATAGAAGAGGCAAGGGAAAATGGTTACAAGGGAGGGGAAGAGCAGGAAGGCAAAAAGGCAAAACCTTGTTCTCATTGAATTTGGCTCAGGGAGACAATGACATACATACTAAATAGGATATCTCACCCTACAGGAGAGTAGGGGGGAAGGGGATGAGAGGGCGGATGATGGAAGGAAGGATGGGAGGGAAGTTGGAAGCACCCACTTCTGAAAAGGGTCAGGATCAAAGTAGGGAACAGACCAAGTGGGAGGTGGGATAGGAGGGAGGGAAATATAGTCAGTCTTTTACAATTTATCTACTATGGTGCTGTTTTGTATAGCTACATGTGTGCAACATATACTGAATTGCTTGTCTTCCCAGTAAGGGTGGGTGACAAAGGAGGAAGGGAATGAATCTCGAAACTGAAGTTTTAAAATCAAATGTTTTAAAAACATATAAATACTATTCTAATACTATTTTACATATAATTGGGAAATAAGATATACAGGCATTGGGGCACAGAGATTCACCTTTCCCTACTGGAAAAGTCGAAAGTGGTATGGGAAAACATACTGGAGAGAGCAGATTGGATGAGGAGATATCCTGTGGAACTGCTATTCTGGAGTGGTGAGTGGGGGGAAAATGGGGAAAAAAATTGTAACTCAAAATCTGGCAGAAATGAATGATCTAAACCAGAAATCAATAAAGCATTTGGGGGGAAAATGAGGAGGAGACTGGAGGTTGGAATTTTGACTTTGTTGTCTTCTCCTGTATGTGTGTTCTGACCTTCCTTGTCACCATAAAAACTTCCTATGGTCACAACTTTTTATCAGTTGTTTGCTCATTTTCCTGTCTACTTTACTTTTAGGTATATGCTACAGTGGGGCTCTGCTCCTTGTCTGAAGCTTCAGGTTTTTATGCAGCTGTTTTCAGAGGTAATTCTTGGGTCCTATAAGATTTTGGCACTTCCAAAGTGGTATGAACTAGGACAGGGGTAGGGAAACTTTTCATGTTGGAAGGCCACATTAAGCCTAAATAAATAAGGCTGCAATCAAGAAACTTTAGATATATTTATTAAATGCATATTATTTTGTAAAACATTAACTACTATGTGCTTAATAATTTCAAAAACCTTGGAAACTATTTGTTAACTTTTTGAATTAACTAATCTTTTAATGACTTTGTTGTGTCTGCTTTTTTCTTGGAAAGCATTTGAATATTTGGTTTCAGCATGAAAGTCATAAGTTTCAGTTGATCTTCTAAATGGGTATCAGTCACTTGTGACCTTAAAGGTATTTTGATTTAGGTTAGGTAGGAGAATGTTGTTTCATAGAAATAAGTGGTTGGGGGACAGCTAGGTGTCACAGTGAATAGAGCACTGGCCCTGGAGTCAGGATGAGCTGAGTTCAAATTCTGCCTCAAACAAATTCTTGCCTTGGGCAAGACACTTAACCCCAATTGCCCTGCCTTCCCTCCTCCAAAAAAGAAAAGAAAAGAAAAGAAAAATAAATAAATAGTTGATAAGCAAGAAAGCATTTTGGGGGCATATTGCCGAAGGCATGGGTATTCTACTGCATTTTTCCATATTTGAAATTAATCTTCCTTAATATCAAACAATGGTTTTAGGATGTCATCCACTGAGAGCTCAATAAATTTTATTGGTAGTTCTTTAGGTGTCTTGGTGATATCAACTAAGTAAGGATGAAATGCTAATTTGAGTGTGATGCCATGATTCTTAAAGTCAATGAACCTTTCATGGTATTCTCCAATTAATAGGTCTATAACAATTGCATATTCTTCAAATGATTCATATATATCATCCTGCTGATAAATGGTTGTACTAACTGGGGAAAATGTTCATCTGAAATTTCCTTTTGAGAAGTGTTTTGAAAAAATGTAGCTTTTTTCTGAAAAGCTTCTTTTGTTTTGCCACATAACATATGTAGATTTAGTTTTACCTTGCAAATAAATACTCAAGCTATTTTGATTTGACATGAAATCATACAGAAATGCAACAATCCTATAGAAATCTTCTTTCAATAATTTGAATTGTTGATTGAGCTCTTCATAAAGTTTAACTATCTGTTTTCATAGGGATAAAATTTTGTCTAATACCTGTCCCTATGATAACCAATGCGCTTTAGAATGATATAGCAAATTCACGCTGAATACCATGACATTCCACTTCATCCCATTATGAAATTGATGATGCCATGTTACATGAATATAATTAACAAAACTTTTAACTTGTTGCAAATCATCACTTAAAATAGTAGCTTTCACACGGAGATTTTGCTGATTCAGGATAAAATGCAAACAAATGAGAGTATTTAGTACAATAAACCCTTCATATTTTCCTGTCACAGAAGGTGCATATGAATGTAGTATAAAACCTGTGCCATCAGTGGTTTCAGTTGATTTATTCAAATCAATTGAATAATATATATATATATATATATATATATATATATACATACATATATATTTTCTTTTGAAGTATTGCATGAAATTGTTCTGTTAAATTGAAGACTAATTCATGCTGCCAATCAGTTATGATTCTTCTTGAAAGAGGCAGTTGTTTGTATTTTGAAATATTATTGAGGCCTAAGCATCCCACAACTTCAACAATGCATTCTTTTACAAATTCTACATCACTGAATGGCTTTCTTTTTTTCTGAAGTATATAAGCTACTTTATAAGTTGCTTCATTTGAAATATTTCCAGGTCTTATTGCATCTTGAAAGAATTATCTTTTTTTTGCTTTTCATCTTTCACACATCTCCCTCTAATTTAAAATATTTGTGATCCTTATGAGAGTTATAATGTTGATGAGCATTGAATGTTTTTAATGATAATACTGTAGTATCAAAAAGCAAGCAAATCATCTTACCTTTAGCAGAAACAAGATGATATTGCAATTATCAATAGTCATTAAAAATTATATTTTCTTCCTTCGATGTTCTCTTGGTCTTCTTTGGTATGATGGACTATTAAGTAGACAGAATTTTTAAAAATATCATTGAGCTATGCAACTAATCACAAATTTTACTTCAAACATAATCACAGTTCATTGTCAAAAGCTGCTAACAGACTGGCATACTTGTGTAGAACCGTGCATGAGTAACTTTCCAGAGATCTATTGGTGTGAACAGCTTTCAAGGTTCTGTTTACATAGTATACTGAGCTCTTTATTTGTTTAATAACAAATCAGAGCAAAACTTTCATAGAAAATCAAAATACAGCTTTCACAATGTTACAACTAATCACAGAAAATAAAAATAAAGCATTCATCATGTCACAACTCAACAACTTATCACTAAAATGGTCACATAAAGGGGTGGCTAGGTGGGACAGTGAGTAGAGTGTCAGCCCCAGAGTCGGAAGCACTTGAGTTCAGATCCGACCTCAGACACTTAACATACACACACACACACACACACACACACACACACACACACACACACACACAGAAAGATACAAACACACAAACTAGCTGTGTGGCCTTGGGCAAGTTACTTAACCCCAATTGCCCCAATAAAATAAAGTAAATAACCACATAGTTTTCACCAAAGTGATCACATAGTTTTAAATAAAGTACATTAATTTAGTTTATCCCCAAATCCTTAATTCAATTACAAAATACAAAAGTCAAAGTTATCCACCCCTAGGTCACAGTAAATCATAATCTTCTCAGTCAGTACACAGTATCCAAGTAAAGTCTTCTTTCAGCTTGACTCAAGGCTAGTTCTCAGCTTCCATGGTTCCTCTTCCATTGTCCTAGCTCCAACTGTCACCTGGGTTCAAAGGAAGGCAGCTCCCAGTTCCTTATCTAGTTCTTTATCTGGTTCCTATTCCATACTGAAGTTCTCAGTGTCCAGTTCACCTCAAGTCCTTCACAGTTGCTGTTTCTGGGAAGATAAACTTGACAAAGCCACAATAATATTCATATACATTGCCAGCACCATAATCAATTCACTATCTGCCTGTGAAATCAACTCAGACTCCCCAACAAGGTCTGAGAACTCAACACAAATCATCAACATAGAAATCAACACAGACCCACAAAAAAGGTCCAAGATGTCAGCACAAATCATCAATAAAGTCCCAGGACCTCCAAAACACCCCTCCAGGACTTCTACAAACATACAGCCACAAAATAATCTTTCAGGGGTTCCAGTAAGGTCCCAGGGCTTCTGTACAAAGTATCACAAACAAACATCAACAAAGACAGAGCAGACAAACAGAATGCTGGGATACTACAAGTTTTCTCCTTTTTGACACTGCCACCACAAGAGTTCTCTTTTCAATTATCAGTTCAGTCTTAAGTCCAGCAGCAGCTGCCCTGCCTCCACATTGCTTATCCCAAAAAGTTCTGACTGTCCAGTTTGTGTTCTTCCTTATATATGGCACAGTTCCTCCCTAGATGTTCACAAGTTGTGGTCACATATTCTATTTCTTAACAAACTTAATACAAGGCTCAAAAGAAACTTGAATTGAAACAAGGTGTTAATACAATAGCTGAAACAAGGTTTTAACTACTTCTTTCTAAAATTATTTCTTTATTTTTAGTTTATAAGATTCAATTCCATAGTTCCTTGAGTTTCAAATTTCCCTTCCCTCCCTCCCCCTCCCCCAACAACTGCTTATAGTCCAGTATAGGATCTGCAAATACTTTCACAATAGACATTAGTCAAGTTACAAAGGCCGATTGTACTAAATGGAATGAAAAATGGTAAAAAGTAAATAAAACCAAACAATGAAAAGAAAAAGATTAAGTTGTTTGCTTCCATCAGGATTCAAACTCAGTTCTTTCTAGTTATTTCTCTGGATGTCGCATCTCTCTCCATGCGGTCTTTTGAGATTGATATATATCATTGCATTACTGAGAGGAGTCTGGTCTGCCATAGTTGGTCATCACACATATGTTGTGTCTGTGATTGTATACAAATTTCTCCTAATTCTACTCTTCTCACTAAGCATCAGTTTGTATAATCTTCTCCTGGTAAATATGAAAACTGTCTCCTCCTTGTTTCTTATAGCACAATAGTATTCCATTACATTCATATACCACAACTTGTTTAGCCATTTCCCAATAGATGGGCACCCCTTTAATTTCCAATTCTTTGCAACCACAAAAAGAGCTGCTATAAATATTTTTGTGCATATGGGTCTTCCTCCCTCTTCTATGATCTCTTTGGGATATAATCCTAGAAGTGGTATTGCTGGGTCAAAGGGTATGAAATTATTTATAGCCCTTTGGGCATAATTCCAGATTGCTCTCCAGAATGGTTGGATAAGGTCCCTACTCCACCAGCAATGCATTAGTGTTCCAATTTACTCACATCCTCTCCAGCATTTGTCATTTTCCTGTTTTGTCATCTTAGCCAGTCTGACTGGAGAGATGTGGTACCTCAGAGTTGTTTTGATTTGCATTTCTCTAATTAATAGTGATTTAGAGCATTTCTTCATATGCTTATAGATATCTTTAATTTCTTTCTTTGAAAACTGCCTGTTCATATCCTTTAACTATTTGTCAATTGGGAAATGACTTGTATTCTTATAGATTAGACTCAATTCTCCATATATTTTAAAAATGAGTCCTTTATCAGAGACATAGGTTGTAAAAATTCTTTCCCAATTTCCCACCTCCCTCTTGATCTTGGTTACACTGGCTTTGTTTGTACAGAAGCTTTTCAATTTAATGTAATCAAAATTATCCATTTTGCATTTTATAATGTTCTCTAATTCTTGTTTGGTCCTAAAGTCTTTCCCCCTCCACAAATCTGACAGGTAAACTATTCCTTGCTTTCCCAGATTGCTTACAATATCATCCTTTATACCTAGATCATGGACCCATTTAGACCTGATTTTGGTATATAGTGTTAGATAATGATCTATGCCCAGTTTCTGCCATACTGTATTCCAGTTTTTCTTGCAGTTTTTGTCAAATAGTGCATTCTTATCCCAAACACTGGGGTCTTTGGGTTTATCAAACAATAGATTACTATAGGCATTAATTTCTGAATCTCGTGCACCCAATCTATTCCATTGACCTACTACTCTATTCCTCAGCTAGTACCAAGCAGTATTCATGACTGCTGCTGTAAAATACATATTAAAATCTGGTGTAGCTGGTCCACCTTCCTTAGCATTTCTTTTCATTATTTCCCTTGATAGTCTTCACCGTTTGTTCTTTCGAATAAATGTTGTTACTATTTTGTCTAACTCTAAAAAGTAGCTTTTTTGGTAAATTGATTGGTATGGCACTAAATATATAATTTAGTTTGTGTAAAATTGTCGTTTTTATTATATTAGCTCGACCCAGCCACGAGCAATTGATATTTTTCCAATTAGTTAGATCTGACTTTATTTGTTTGAAAAGTGTTTTGTACTTCTGATCATATAGGTCCTGGGTTTGTTTTGTCAGGTAGATTGCCAAATATTTTATAATGTCTACAGTGACTTTAAATGGGATTTCTCTTTCTATTTCTTGCTGTTGAATGTCATTAGAGATATACAGGAATGTTGAGGATTTATGTGGGTTTATTTCATATCCTGCAATTTTGCCAAATTTATTTATCATCTCAAGTAGTTTTTTACTTGATTCTCTAGGATTCTCTAAGTATATCATCATATCATCTTCAAAGAGTGATAGCTCGGTCTCTTCTTTTCCTAATTTGAATCCTTTGATTTCTTTTTCGTCTCTAATTGCTACTGCTAACGTTTCTAGTACAAGATTGAATAAGAGGAGTGATAGTGGACACCCTTGTTTCACTCCTCATCTTATTGGAAATGCTTCTAGTTTAACCCCATTGCATATAATACTTGCTGATGGTTTAAAATAGGTGCTATCTACTATTTTCATGAAGGCTCCATTTATTCCTATACTTTCTAGTGTTTTTAATAGGAATGGATGTTGTACTTTGTCAAAAGCCTTTTCTGCATCTATTGAGATAGTCATGTTGTTTCTGCTAGTTTAATTGTTGATATGATCAATTATACTGATGATTTTCCTAATATTAAACCATCCATCCTTGCATTCCTGGGATAAATCCTACCTGATCAGAGTGTATTATTTTGTGATAAGTTGTTGTAGTCTTTTAGCTATATTTTATTTTAAATTTTTGCATCTAGATTCATGAGGGAAATTGGTCTATAATTTTCTTTCTCTGTTTTATCTCTTCCATATTTAGGAATCAGTACCATATTTGTGGTAGGAGGCTTGGTTTTCAGGAATGACCACGCCTTAATGCTGTGTGATTGGGCAGTGGGTCAAGAGGGTGGTTACAGGAGAAGGCTATATAAACCCTGATGGGAGGTTTTACTTTGGGGCTCACTTTGAGAAGTGTTGTGTGATTTGACCAGATGAGAGTCTGGGCAGCTGTTGAGAGCCCCCCGGCTTTGAAAACCCAGATGTTGATGCTTCCCTCTCTGGTAACAGTGATTTGGTATTGATAATGGTTGGACAGTTTGGAAGCCTGTCTGCTTGATCTGTCTGTATACTCTGAAGTTTGGGGTGCTGACCTTTTCCCCCTGAACTAGGTAATATATGTTCGTTTGATTAAAGTAAGCTTGTTAACCCATTTTGAGTTGCTTTCCTTTACAAAAGCAGATCTAAGAACCTGTGTTGGCAGACACCCTGGGGATGTTGGGGTGCTTACTGCTACATGCTTGTACTATAATATCCAGTAAGCGTATCTGTAGTTTGTCTATGGAGCTATTTTCCAGAGCTATAGGGACCTAAGAGATATTCTGATTTGATTTCTTCCTTTTATTAATAAAGAAACAAGCACAGAAACATTATGTAACTTGCCCAAGGTCACATTGGTACTAAAACACAGAATCAAGATCTGAACCCACAACTTTTAATTCTGTGTCTAATGTTCTTTCCACTAAAATATTTAGGCAGATAAAATAGACTGACAATAACCTAAGGCCCCAGTTGGACAGGTGGAAGATAGAAGATTAGAATAAATATAGGAAATAACACAGAACTTTCAGTGAGTCCAACTTCCCCTGACAAGGACAGACAAAATCATTTATGTGATTGTCTTCCCAATGATGATAAATGACTATGAATCAAGAATACTACAATGTCCAAGGAATCAAAACCATGAATGATCCAAAGGGAAATTGCAAGATTTATAGTGGATATAAGTAGGCTACCACACTTTACTTGTTATAACCTGAATGCAAAAAGGGGTCAAAAAATAAAAGATATACTCTAGAGAACAAGTGATCAGAGAAGATCGATCTTGTCATGTTGCAAAAGAGATGGATAGCCTGATTACTCAATTGGTACAAATTTAATATGAAAAGACCTTGAAGAATATTTCCAGAATGTTCATTGTATCTAATTTGGAGGTTTTATGGAGAACAGGACTTAAATAGAATCAGAAGATAAGAATGAATTATAATTGATATCATTAGAGGGAGTATCTATATTGATTAGATCCTGGATTCATTGAAGTACAAAAATAGAATAATAGAGAAGACTTAAGGATTCCTTGCTAGACCAATTTAAATTTTCGTTTTAATTAAGAATTATCTAGAAATGTTTAAACTGCATTGGAGGCATATAAGGTCACATAGAGGTCCACTTATTTTTTATTCATTATAAGACTAAAATTGTTTACTAAATGGGCTATTTCAAAGAGCCACAATTTCAATTTGACAGTCTGTTAAAACCCAATTTAAATCTATATATTTTAAATTTCCTTACACTTAATCCATAAAAGGTGGCTGAAGAGCTCTTTGATATTTAAACATTTTTGTCTAAAACTTTCCTTGATAGAAGTCTAAACATTGTAAAAGAAATGAAAACACAAATAACAAGTTTTCATTACCTCATTGTTTATCTCTTTTGTAGTATTAGTATATGAGTTGTGCCAAGCTGAATATGATGTGGAAACAATAAAGGGTTTTCCCTTGAGGTGCTTACATTGGAAATTAGGAACATTTGGCAACCTCTCAGTAAGGAGACTAATCGTTTAAGTAAGCTTATGTAACAAAGATAACTTATTAACTTATGTCTTTTTAAAAAATTTAAAATGTGATTTAAAAATGCCTATGGCTCATTTATTGAGGTTACTGTCCACATCATGCAAGAGAAACAAATTAATAAAGGTGTGTTTCAGTGAAATTGTAAGGATTATCATTATCATCAGGGTCAATACTGTCCTTTAATATGTGCATTTGAAAGGAACACTAAAAACATATTTTTAAAACTATTCATACAACACTGATATAAACAATTCGAAAATAGAGGCTCTCAGATAAAAGCCCTTAAGAGAGACAGACTTATTCGAATCTCAAACACCTCTCAAGAAAGGAAACAAGGCCTTTTTGAAAGCAGACCAGTATGGTCATGATGGCTACAGTACATAGTGACCCATCAGTTCCCTTAAATACACACATTTTCAGAGTTTTGAAAGCTATAATTGAGAAATTTTAAATAAAATAATGAATTGGGAAATATGGGGTAATAATGGAATAATTCATTGGGGTTATAGATGACAGAAAGATTGATTTTTCTGAGTTGCACAGCACAAGATAGAGTTGAGGCACTACATAGAATAAGGCTCTGATTTGAGGCAATAAAAGCCGGAAAGAGACAAGATGGAAAAGAAGTGGAGGAGAAGCTGAGTACAAGAGGACAGTTGACATAGAAGATAATGAGAGGCACTACTTGTAGAAGACAGAATACAGATGATTGGCAGGTTTTGAGCAAACCTCACAGGCTGAATTTGAAACTGACATAAAGGGTTATGTGGTTGAAAGAGTGCTGAAGCTGTTGGAATTCAACTGAAGGATACTCCACTATTTGAAGAGTTGCTTTGGCTTACTGTTCTCCAGAACTATCTACAATGTGAGGTAGGGGAAACTTGTACTGTATAGGTGCCTTTTAATGCCCCTCTGTAGTTTGACAGAGGGAGACTTTGAAGTGGCATTTGTTTTAATTTTGTCTTTCTGTGCATATAGGTGTGCCTAAGTGTGTGTTTGTGTGTGTGTGTGTGTGTGTGTGTTGTTTATAGGTATGCGCTATGTTGATATATTTTTGCTAAAAGAGTGCCAAGGCTTCTTAGCACCTGAGAGTAGCAGAGTAGGAGAACTATGAGAAACAAACTAAGAGAAGCAAGAAGAAAAACAGTTTTGCATAGCAGGCAAGTGATTATTCTAACTATTCCTTAAAGATAGCAAGACCCCACAAGGCCTATAATCTAGAGGCAAGAATTGTTCTGGAAACATAAATTTCCCTACTCATATGTCTCACTGTTGAGTTTCTATGAGCATTTGCTCATCTGCCATCCCCCAAATCCAGATCCTGTGTGTACTGTGGAAGTCTATGGCAGGAATATGGAGAACCTGTAATATTTTGATGATTTTTGCTTTTTTCATTATATTAAGTAAATATTATGATTATCCTGGCTTTTACTTTTTCATTTAGTGTTTCATGTTTAGTAATCAAAGGTATCATTGTGATACATTTTATGCAAAGAGAAATCACATTTGTGGGGGCTCAGGAACTAGAGTAGAGAATAGTAGAAATGTATTCCTTCCAACAGTATTACTGCTAAAACCCTTAAAGAGTTTAATTAGTAGCCACATGGTCATACCTGTAGGTGTATCACCCAACATCCCATTACTGTTCATAGGAATACAGACAGCATAAAAATATTTAAAGTCAATGCTCTACATACAACATTTTATGAACTTAGAATTATTTAAGGAGTGGTAAAACACTAATAATACTGGGAGTAAATGTCATTTTATCATTATCCCAGGAATACAGAGAGCCTGAAAAGATGTAGGGTCAAAGTTGTATCCCAGATTTATGAGCACTTAAAACAACATACATTTTATTAATATATATTACAGACCTGGAACTATTCTAGATATGATTAGAAAAATAATACTAGTTGTAACTGGCACTTATATAGTGGTATAAGTTCTGAAGAAGTAATTTATACATAAACACTTCAGAGTATCACAACAATTCTATGAGGTAGGTTTTATTGAACTATTACCTCTATTTAAAAGAAAACGTCTCAGAAAGATGGCATGACTTGCCCCTGGATATACAGCGAGTAAATGGCAGAACCTAACTTTTACTGACTCATTGTCTAGGACTCTATCTACTATACCACATAAGGTAACCTAAAATGATTTATCATCTAAACATAATTTATTTCTTAATTTTCCTAGAAAATAGGCCTGCTCACAAGAATCATCACTTCATAAAAAAGGAAATTAAGTTGTTGTTTTTTTTTTTTCCTCTCAGAAAAGAAAATAGCTTGTCTAATTAGGAGTGAAGCCAGAAAAAAGTTATTCTTACACTTAATGCATTGCTTTTTCTACTATATTATCTTCCCATGATTCCTTCACTGATATGGTTAGGCAAATACTTTTTCATGAATTCTCAAGGACAATATGCAGCCTCCCTTTTCTGAACCACAGATAGGCCTTTACTTCAAATGGTCTTCATGATGATGTTTTCTAGTATTTTTAATTGTAAATGTGACAATGCCTTTTATTTTTGTCTAGAAGGAAGAATGTCCTTAAGGAATTTCATTAAAAATATCTTTTCATTGGTTCTTTTCCAAAGACATAGCTAATCATTCTACTAATTCAGTTAGGTTGATTTTTAAGTGGCAAAGGACCAGGATAGAGGACACACAAGATTATTTGTTTACTTGAATGAATGAATAAATATGTGTTAAAAGGATTTGTACTTGTCAAACATTGTGTTAGGGACTAAGGATATATGTAACAAAGATAGTTCCTACCCTCGAGGAGCTTAAATACTAATGGGGGAAACAACATATATAGAACATTGGTCACTGAAAGGATATTTTTGTTTGAAAGTATTACAGGAGTGATAAGGGGAGCAATATGCTTTCCAGAAGCAATAACAGAATTAATTTGATTATACTTCCAGAACTGGAAAAGGAGTAGTGGTAGCGATACATGATACATGGCAGTTGATAAAAAAGATGATGGGGAGTGAAGTGAAGCATGATTATATCTTGGGCAACTGAGGGAAGAAGGAATCTGGGTCAAAAAAAAGCAGGAGTGTCAGATATATCATTCAGGATTAGATAATTCAGGACTTGGTTTCTGGCCTGAGGAGCCACTTGGGGAGATGGTCAGGGAATGAATGGGGAATGAAGGGTTGAATACTGCCCTCAGATGATACTTATTAGGATGTTACTATATTTTGCACCAAAAATACATCAAAATTTCCATTTTGCCTCTGTATCATCAATTCTCTTAATTACAGATAAGGAGCTAAGTGTCACTGTAAATAGAGTGCCAGGTCTGGAGTCAAAAACACTCATCTCCCTGAGTTCAAATCTGGCCTCAGACACTTATTAGCTGTGTGACTCTGGGCAAGTCACTTAATGCTGTTTGCTTCATTTTCCTCACCTGTAAAATGACCTAGAGAAAGAAATGGCAAACCACTCCAGTATCCTCACCAAGAAAACCCCAAATGAGGTCACAAAGAGGCTGACATAAGTGAAACAACTGAACAACAATTTTATCTCTAAGTAAATTAGGAAGCTATAATAGTTTAATGGCCTTAGAGATCACTAATATTTTGTTAAACGCAGAGTTTAAGCCCCTGGACCTTAAGTGAGGACCTTGAGTAGTAACTGTACATGTATTTGGAAGCATATACCATAAACATGAATAAAGGATATAAAATTTTAGGGTAGGTTCAACAGAAGCTATTTTTAAAATTTGTCCTATGTATAAACAGTCTATATATGAAATATTTTATAGTCAAACTATGTAATTGTTGCAGAAGATGTTGCCTAAGTTAAAGCTAGAGTAGTTAAGGCACCAAGAGAATCAATCTCATTAGCTTTATCACACTGCATGCCCTGGGCCTGATTCAGTCTGAATATGAAAAATATAATTTTATATTCTGCAAATCTAGCTAACAAATAATATAAAGATAAAATAATCAATACATTACTTAAGATGAGTCTATGGTCATAGCCATATCATGCCAACAAACTGTTTTAGAATCAGCTTAGGTTTTGTATCTTTGTTTCTTTTACCATTATAAATGCTGATTGCCAAGTAATCTATCTTATTTTATCATTTAAGTAAAGTAAAAAAAATCACTTACATAAAAAGAAAAGCATTTTGTAATCTAGTTAAATGCTCATAAATTTACTCCACTGATTCAAAAATATAAAGCAAGTGTAGCGGCAAGCACCCCAGCATCCCCAGAGTGGCTGCCAACACAGGTTCTTAAATCTGCTTCTAAAGTAAAGCAACTCAAAATGGGTTAACAAGCTTACTTTAATCAATCAAACATATATAATACCTAGTTCAGGGGGAAAAGGTCAGCGCCCTGAACTTCAGGGTATACAGACAGAAGTTACAAGACAGAGAAACAGATCAAGCAGACAGACTTCCAAACTGTCTGACCATTATATACATCCATACCTAATCACAGTTTCCAGAGAGGGAAGCATCAACATCTGAGTTTTCAAAGCTGCGGGACTCTCAATGGCTGCCCAGAGTCTCATCTGGTCAAATCATGCAACACTTCTCAAAGTGAGCCCCAGAACAAAGCCTCACAGGATTATATAGACTTCTCCTGGGTCAGAGAATGTAACAACCCTCTTGACCCACTGCCAAATCACAAAGTATCTCAAAGCCTCCCACCACAGGCTCCAGATGCACTTAAGCCTAGGGGCAGGGAAGATCTTAAAATTTTACATTCCCATTACAGCAAGTTATCCTTTAGGAAAAAAATGGCTTTGTAAAGTGCTTTAAACTTTGATGAATATGAGTATTTTTCAGAATTTGTCTGTAATCAGACTCACTTTTTTATGGAACACTTCTAAGACAACATATAATTAAGTCATTTTGAGTCATTTAAGTGGGCAAAAAATAAATATCATTCAGCAGTTCCCCTTTTAAAGGAAGCATATTTTTTGGTGAACTGCTACATGAAGCTAGTCTTAAAGTTTGCTTCAATTCTTCCTAAAAGCAAATGAACATTGAGATAAAGAGAAAGGAAAACACTACCTCCCCTGAAGTTATAGATTAAAAGGTAACAGGCCTATGATTAATGGTTAAATTAATAAAGTGGTTATCATGAAATATATGCTGCAACTGCCATGAGTCTATGATAAACCTGACAAATTTCTCTTCTCCCTAATCTTCAATGCGGTTCTGATAAGGGACACAACTTTGGTTATCATACCAATGGACATAATGACATTGGTTTATGACATTGCTGAAAGATAACTCAGAGGGAGCCCAGCTTATTTACATCTGCCCATTTGTCATTTTACAATTACCCCTTCACTTAATAGAGTTTTAATGTAAAATACCCAAAGACCAAATGGTTATGAAGATAGAAATGTGTGACCAAATGGAATTCTATTCCATTGAAATAAATTGCAACATTAGTTTTCTGGACTCTATACATTTAAAAAAAAAAAAAGATCAAAAGCAAATCCTAAATCTGTGACATCCTTATTATCTGTAATTTAAGCTACTCTTTCATGTAAATTAGGTACTGCTCAATACACTCCCTCACAAAAGTGAAATAAGAGGTATTTCTTATTTGACCCATTTGTAATGGAATTTAGAGTTTTATTTTAAAGAGTTGGGAGATGATAAGGCTGCTGAGAATCCATAAAGAACACAAAGGTAATGAGTAGATCTGTACAGGGACAAGCATGTGGTCAAGATGCATATGGTAGGAAATAGAGAAAAGTATGGATATTAGGGCTATAAATGTGAAAACTATTCATTTTATCTTAAAACTCACTAGCCCCATTGGTATGATTGAAAAATGCCAAATCAGTATAGTAAAAAGCCAAGCTAGGATTGACAGCCTTCTGATGAATTCAGTCAATGTAGAAGGTAATTTTGAATAATTAAGAGAGAATATGCCAAAACATTTGTCCCATCCAATTTTCCACAAACCTTTTAAATTCTCACGCTGCCCAATAAGACACCTGACCACTTTTATATTATTAATATGGTAACTTTAAAATTTGACCAAACAGATTTTTAAACCAATTTTGATTTGGAAATCACTGTGTAAACTTAGCAAATGTGCAGTATTAAACATGACTCAGCTGACTAAATTCCCCTAAGATATAAGGAAATACTCTTACATACAAACATGTGTACATGAATAAAGAGAGGGCAAAGAACAGAAATTCTCTTATAAAGTGAACTAGGTGCCCTTAAAATTCATTTTAAATCCTTTTTCTAAATATTAGAAAATTGAAATTGAAATTGTGAAGGACAAGGTTGTTTTTCCCATGGTTTCTACTGTGCAAGAAGCATGTAGTACTTACCCCCCATAAAAAGTGTTTAGAGAGGCCCCTGATTGATTACAATTCATACACCTGCTTAAATAGGGCATGGTGTCTGTGAATGCTAAATATAATTCCAATCCTCTCTCAAATATATGAAATTTATATGGAGAATGCAAACAGACTACTAATAAGATTTTTAATCTATATGTGAAATAAGCCTTTAGAAATATTGTGGTAATTTCAAACTTAAAGAGTTCAAAAGGTAGAGCAAGTCAGTGTGATATGTAGAACAAAACTTCACAGTGGATGAAAAGTTTTAAAATTTTAATGCAAGCTATCCTCTCCAAAGTTAGCAGTAGTGAGAGAAATTTGATTAGGAGACGGATTTCTTCCTACAGGGCACTCTTCCTCACAGCAGCTGGCCTCTGAGGTGCTGAGTAAAACTACACTTGAAATAATATAATCCCTGAAGATCCACATAGAAGAGTTTGGTTCATTTATGTAAAGTGCAGTGACAGAATAGAAACCTCAGTTCTGTTCAACTTGATTCTCAAAGATGCTTTGAGCATTTGAGGGGCTTAAATCTTCCGTAAGTTGGCAGGGTGACAGGCAGAGTGATCCATTGGCTAAACGATGGGCATGTAAGATTCTAATACCAATTCATTCTTGTGCCTTATCTAACTACCTGCTTTAAAATCTCTGAAGATGTTAACAGGTCTCATTCTCTACTATAATATATTCCCCCAATCTTAACTTTTTTTTCTTCTACTGGGAGCATTTTAAATATTTTAAGCTACTCTTCAAAATTATGGTCTACAACTACTATAGCACATTCAAGAGAGTGAAAGGCTAGATCATTTGGACAGCATGTACTACTTCATTTCTACCATCTTTGCCACCCTTTTGGAATTCCTGACAATTTCACCCCTTTCCTGTCATTTTCTAAAGTCACTACTACTACCATGGATACTTTATTTGCCTTTCTGTCTCAGTTATTTTCCATCTATTCTTGTTTCTTTTCATTGTGGGAGTGGGGCAGTGAATGGCATTTTAAAATACTCAATGTATATTGCTTTGTGGGGTAGCTAGGTGGCACAGATGATAGAATGCTAAGCCTGGAATCAGGAGGACTCATCGTCCTGAGTTCAAATCATTTCAGAAACGTATTAGCTATATGATCCTGGGTAAATTACCTAACCCTGTTTGTCTCAGTTTTTTTAAACTGTAAAATAAAGTGGAGAAAGAAATATTAAAACCATTCTAGTATCTTTTCCAGGAAACCCCAAATGGGGTCATGAAGAATTGGAAGTAATACTGAAATGACTGAACAACAATTGCTTTTATGATCTTTGCCTATCCTCCCTTCCACTAATTCTTTATTCAAGCTCATTTTTTACCTAAATTCAGGGGTATGCTGGAAACAACTTGAAGCACTTTCAGGAGAGTCAATTGTTAAATTTTCAGTATCAGCATTTAAACTTTGGAAATCAGAAAGTGCTACAAATCAGAGCTTTATTTGTTTTCTTGCTGATTTTCTAGTCTTAAGATAGCAATGGAGAACAAGTTAATGCAGATTAAAGTGTCATTTTTGAAGAGCTGGCTGTTAATCATTTACCAATATATTCCTACCTAAATTAGTTCCCAATGTGTATTCTTATCACTTGTTACATTGCCTCTCTTCAGTCGTTTAGAAAAGAGATTTGATTATAGAGAGGTAGTGTAACATAGAACTGTCAGGCAGAAAACCTACATCCTACCACTACCCTCACCATGTAATATCCGTGTGATCTATGGCTACTTAACTGTATGAGAAAGTTACCTCATCTATTAAAATGGAGGCAATAAAATACTGCCTGACTTATACTGGTCATTACAGGGACTAAAAGGAATGTACACATGAAATGTCATATAAAAGTGAGCTGCTGAGACCAATATGCTGTGGAAGATTATTTGCTTTAGTGAACATGCTGTTACTGTTATGCCCCCGTTTTCTGAGCCTGTTCAGACTGATGTAAGGTAAAGTTTGTCTTGGACATTTTTTAACTTTCCTTTTCAATATCTCTCTATTGTGGAATCTCCCATCCCTATATCATAGAGTGCCCAAGTACATTAAGTGACCTTTCTGTTTTCATGACATTACTTTAATGCTTCATTCAGAGCTATTTCCATCCATCAAGCATTGTCCTATATTCTAGACATCTCACATCACCTTCTCCTCAGTCCAAATAATTTTTAAATACTTTTATAATATTTAAATTTAATAATATTTTTTAAAAATTACCTTTCAAGTGGCCCATAGGTTCAGAACTGAACAGATCAGCTATTCCAATCTAATTCAGAAATCCTCTGGTTCTGATTAAATAATTTCATTTACAAAAAAATCTACTACTTCATATAATACTTTCTTACAGTTCAATTATTTTACCAATATTTTCCTCACGTTGAGTAAAAATTTGTCTCCATTTAACTTCTGTTTATTGGCTTTTTTATGATTTCTGGAAAAAAAACATTAAGGAATCCACTCTTCCAAATGATGGTCATAAAAAAGAAATTGACCATAGTGATTATTCCCCCAGTTTTCTCTAGAAATATTTCCAGTTTCATCAATTATTCTTCATATGAAATGATTCTTATATCCTTCACTATCCTTCTGAATTCACTCTAGTTTATCATATTCCACTTAAAATATTAAACAGAATTAAGCACAGTACCCCAGCTGTGGTCCAATGAGCAACTAAGTACAGTTAGAAAATCAATCCAGATAACATCAGAGTCCTGCAATTATCTGCTAGAGACCTTATTCCTCTATGTTGAGGAATCAGCTTACTTTGGGTAAAACTGATGAATGCTATGTTCAAGTCCCTGATACTCTTTCTAATCATATTATCACTCAGCCTGTATTTCTCTGTGGTATCCCCAAAGATAGTAAGAAAAAAATCTCTACTGCTTCTTAAGAATTCATTATTTATTCTAATACTCTTTCTAGGTCACCTCATTTCTCTGATTCTCTGACTTAACTAACTTCTTTGTATGTCATATGAAAGGCAACCTTCAAATCTTGGCCTTGAAGAACTAAAGGAAGAAAAAGGCAAGAGAGAAAATGACCAATGAGATAACAACCAATGATGACATGTTCAGTAAATACATTTTGGGGAGTAACAGATACTGAGATGAGAGAAGGTTTGTAATTTTTCTCTACCATATGGGAAAGCCAAGTATATAGAGAAAAAAATTTAGGTTTTACTTTATTAAGACCAAGTCTCCATAAATAAACGTCAGTTTCACAGACTCTAAATAAGATTGCAAGGATGAGCCTGAGATGCAAATCTTTAAAACCTTGAATTATTTGGAGAAGAGGGATATGCATAAACCTGGTCACTCATTTCTTTCTAGAATTAAAGCTTTGACCCTCTTCTTTATCTAGTCCTATCAAGTGGTAGAGAAAACTCACAATCCTCCTTGTGCTCCAGTATTTGCTACTCCAAAAGAGTGACTGAGATGAGATTAGACCTGTCATTTCATTTGCATCAAGAACCTGTGATGATTAAAAACCCCTCTACCAATTCAAATCAACACCTTTTCCATAATTTATAGTCTTGGAGAATTAACTGGGCCACTGAGAGGTTAAGTGACCCACCTGGGCCAAGGAAGTATGTATCAGAGGTGCAATTTGAATTCATATCTTCTAGATTCTGAGGTTGAGTTTTCTATGTACTACAATCACCCTGTCTCTCATTTTATCTAATCTATGTCTATATCATATCTTTACATCCATAGCTGTGAGTACTTGTATACAAATTACATGACATACATTTTATATATATATATATATAAATTTATATTTTATAGATAAACACAATTTATGTTATAGATAAACACATATTTACATACACACAACAAAAATATATGTGATATGTAAATATGTGTATGTATAATATCCATTATGGCACTCTGTCTTAACATGTAACACATTAAAATAATACATCACAGCTCCCTTCACTATACTTAAAGTTTTTTCTAGCTGATATGCCTGCTACTTTATTTGGACCAAATTCCTTAGGAAGTATGTTGACTTAGATTTTCTGTTCTTGTGCCATGGCACAGATTCTTCCTGAAAGACTAGATTTATATTAAGGAATGAGAAGATGTTGTTCAGTTCTCTATAATCCAATTCCATTCTGCTGATCTAGAGAAAGCTAGATGACAAATGAAACAATTTGCTTTACTTCAATTCACTGTAATTCACTTTGTGATTGTACATTATTAAGGCCACATCTCTACTTATGAAAACAACTGCCAGGTTCACAGATTTTAAATAAGATTGCAATCGGGTACCCATGATGTCAAATCTTGTACTGTATAGAGTAGTAAGACCCATGAGCATTGATCAAAATGCATAGAACTAGTACTTATTACTATCTCAAATTGAAGCTTTACTCTTTCCTTGGATCTGGCTACCTCTGAATTCTTGTGGGAAGGACATTTTAAGATGTAATAGTCTGTGCATTTTTTCCAATTCTAGATCTGGGCCATTCTATCCAATTACTAGTTCCCTCTGGCTTTCCTTTAATTTCCCTGAAAAACAATAATAAACTGCCTTGAAAATATAACCCTCATCCCAAACTTTATATACCTCTCAATTGAACCTTCATTTCCATAACTGCCTTCAGCACCTACCAGGCAGTGTTCACAATTTCCACAAAGAAACAATTTTCTTCCAGTCAGTCATCTGCAAAGTGAAAAGCTCCTGTATGAGAAGGCATCCAGGAGGAGGACTGCAGGATAGAATTACCCTAGAGGGCAATCTGGTTTTCCTCTCACAGTCTTTAGGACTAACTTGCATAAATTGTACTCTATGGGAGACAGTAGAATAGGGAGACAGCAGCAATCATCTGAGACTCCTAGAAAATCTTCCAATGGACTAGAATAGTGAGAATTTGACTTGTCTGCTTGTTGTAGCTGGTCTAACCTGATCCAGATGCCTCATATGTTTCCCATGTAGAATTAGTAAATAAACATTCAAAAAGAAAAGGTCTGAAGGGTGCAATTAATTGGCCATTGTAGATTTAAGTCACTATAGGAAAAGTTGCTAACAAGATAAATAGACCAAAGACCTCTCTCCTAAATGACAGATGAAAATCTGGGGATTGAACCAAGATGTTTTTAGATCTCTCATTCAGGCCCTCCAGGGAAACACCACAATCATATCTAAAGTGATTGAGTATTCTGGATGAATATCTAACATATGGTAGATATATTGTAACCCAGCAACAGGATAACAGTAGGTATATGAGATGGTAGCAACTGATGCCACAAGCTAAGCATGTGCAATTTGTATGATTTCTGCTATAACTTTCACCAAAGAGCTCAATGTACTGTACAAAACACTTTATATATGAAATATTTAACAAAATAAAGCTGAAAACTGGGGAAGCAGAGACAAGAGAAAACATTAATGAAACCTAAACATTAGATAGAACAGTCAGTTCATCAAAGGCCAAGTGCTGAAAGTAATGTTTTTTGTTTTGATTTGGATTTTTTTTGCGTATGTCAGTGGAGTGGTGTTGATCCATAATGCAGGGTATGTAGTGTCATGGAATGTTTGCTGGATTAGGAATAAGAGAACCTGGGTTTAAATCACACCTTTCTCATGTATTAGTCATGAACTTGTGACTTTACTTCTCTGAGTCTCAGTTTCCTTATCTTCAAAATAAGGAAGTTGCATTAGATGACTTATAAAATCCTTTCCAGCTTAAAATCAATGTTTCAATGATAACCCCATTTCTTTCCTTCAACAATTCTATAAGCATTTATTAATCACCTACTATGGACAAGGCACTGTGGTAGGCACTGACGCTATAAAAAAAATTGTAGTCTTCATCTTCATTGAACTTATGGCTATATTCTACTATACTTCAGTGAATCTACACTTCTAAGGAGATTAGTTGTGCTGATCAATTTTGAAGGCAAAAAGAACACCAGTTAAAATGAACATACTTGGGGGCGGCTAGGTGGCGCAGTGAGTAGAGCGTCGGCCCTGGAGTCAGAAGGACCTGAGATCGGATCCGGCCTCAGACACTTAACACACACAAACAAAAACCTAGCCGTGTGACCTTGGGCAAGTTACTTAACCCCAACTGCCCTCCAAAAAAAAAAAAAAAGAACATACTTGGGGGCAGAGTCAAGATGGTGTAGTAAAAGTAGAGACTTCCTTATGCTCTCCCTCAACACAAATACCTGTAAAAAAATAACATTAAACAAATTATAGAGCTGCACAACCCACAAAATGATGGAGTGAAAAAAATATCCAGCCCAAGATAGCCTGCGAGTTGGATAGGAAGGGTTTATCAAATCAGTCTGAGAGCAAAATACAGTCCAGCATGGGTTGCTCTGGCATAGACAGGGAAGACCAGGCTTCAGGGGGCTGAATCACTGGCAGCTATGGCAGTTTCCAGACTTTTTGGCCCCCAAACTCCAACAAGAGCATAGAAGGTCAGTGAGAAAACTCTGTGGGACCTAGGTGAGAGAAGAATATCGTCTGGCCCCAGCCCCAGGGTGGCAGAGATGGTAGCCATGGCAGCAGCATGAATAGTAGTAGGGGTTGCTTCCAGAGCTCACGGCCCAAAGATGGTGTGGTGATTGCAGCCAAGTCTCTTGTAATCCCTGAGAAGTTCTAGGACATTTTGAGAGTGTTCAACCCCAAACTGATGGACAGCAGAAAATAGCTTTTGCCATCATAGCCATCAAGGGTATAGGATGAAGATATTCTCATGTAATACTGAGGAAAGCAGACACTGACCTCACCAAGGGACTGGTAAACTCACTGAAGATGAAGTGGAATATGTGATCACAATAAGGCAGAATCCCCAACAATACAAGATTCCAGACTGGTTCCTTAACAGACAGAAGGATGTAAAGGATAGAAAATATAGCCAAGTATTGGCCAATGGTCTGGAAAATAAACTTTGTGAAGATCTGGAGCAAGTGAAGAAGATTTGGGCACATTGTGGGATGCATAACTTCTGGGGTCTCTGGGTCTGAGGCCAGCACAATAAGACTACAGGCCACAGGGGTCAAATTGTGGGTGTATCTAAGAAGAATTAAACAACTTCACTGGCCTTGTCCATTAATAAATAGTTCATAACAAAAATGAAAAGAGCTGAATAGAACATTTGACTTTCAAATATAAGAATCAAGAGAAGCATGAAAAGGTAAATAGGAATGAGAAATCATAAGGGACTTATTAAAGTTGAACCATTTACATTCCTGTATAGAAAGATGATATTTGTAACTCATAAGACCTTTCTCAGTATTGAGGGTAGTTGGAGGGAATATACATATGTGTGTATATACCTACACACACACATACATATACATATATATATATATATATATACACACACACACACCAAAGACACATACTATATATATACACACACATACACATATACATATACAGTATATATGAAGAGAGACAGAGACAGACAGAGACAAAGGGCATAGGATCAAGTTGAATATGAAAGGATAGTATCTAAAAATAAAATTAAGGGATAAGAGAGGAAAATATTGGCCGAAGGAGAAAAGGTAAAATAGAATGGGGTAAATTATGTCACATAAAAGAGTCAAAAAAATCTTTTACAATGGAGGGGAAAAGGAGGGGGGTGAAAAGGAATTAATCAACCTTACCCTCATCAGATTTGGCTTAAGTAGGGAATAACATACACACTTAATTGGGTATCTTACACTAAAGGAAAGTAGGGGGAAGGGCATAAGAGGGGTGGCTAATGATAGAAGGGAAAGCAGACTGGGGGAGGGGATAGTCAGAAGCAAACACTTTTGAAAAGGGACAGGATCAAAGGAGAATAGAAAAAATGGGGGTGAGATAGGATGGAGGGAAATATAGTCAGTCTTTCACAACATGACTATTATGAAAGTGTTTTGCATAACTACACATGTATGATCTATGTTGAATTCCTTGCCTTCTCAGTGAGGATGGATGAGAAGGGAAGAAGAGAGAGAATTTAGAATTCAGTCTTAAAAACAAATGCTAAATATTATGTTTACATGCAACTGGGAAATAAAATGTACAGGAAATGGGGTAGAGAAATCTATCTTGCCCTACAAGAAAGTGAGGGGGATGGGAATAAGAGGGGGGAGGTAATAGAGGGGAGGACAGATGGAAGGGGCAATCAGAATGCATGTTATCTTGGAATGACGGGGGGGAGGGGAGAGATGGAGAGAAAATTTGTAACTCAAAATCTTGTGGAAATGAATGTGGAAGACTAAAATAAAAAAAAAAAAAATTAAAGTAAAGTGAACATACTTTCAGAGG
>WOXC01007867.1:0-102691 GCA_011680675.1 Gymnobelideus leadbeateri | reverse complement strand
AAAGATGGAAAATAACAACTGAGAGCCATTAAATTTAATTTCCATTGAATGGAAAAATAGGCATTCTTAATCTACCTAGTTTTTCCTAAGTGTATTGTTAAGTCAAATTCTTTTGGGGAGTCATAAATCTCTTTTAAAAGAAGCTCTCCAATGTTCTGGGGATTGATACAATAAACATGTTATCTGTAGACAAATATTTGCATTTCATGGACCTTGCCACTGATAGCAAATCCATCTTTCATTTAAGCTCTTCACTGGTCATCCTACATAGCAATGGCAAAAAAGACTTCGACAAGAATATATCTCCCTCTTATTTTATGTCATGTATGACATAAGTAATCAGAGGATTATCCAAGTCATCTGGTACTTTACTTATTAATAATTCCTATCTGACAATAAAATGATATAGGAAATATATTGTTGAAGTCAGAGACTTTAAGGCTATATTTTGCCCTCCCAAAAAAACAGTGGGATTGTAGATACTTTCCAGATTTTGGTCAGCTTTTTTTGCCATGAATATGTTATCTACTATAAAATATCATTTGCAAAAGCCTGCCTATATTTTTGCCAAGGATATTCTTGGTTCACTTGCTAATTATAATAATAAAATACAATATAATAATTATTATTATAATAATAACTACAATTTGTATAGTACTTTAACATTTATAAAACACTTTATAAATGTTATTTCATTTTATTCTTATCACCAGAAAAGTAGGTGCTATTAATAACCCCATTTTATAGAGAGGTAACTGAAGAAAACAGAAGTTAAGGGATTTGCTGGGGTCACACAGTTAATAAGTATCTGAGGATAGATTTGTACTCAGGACTTCCTGATTCTAGGCCTACAACTTTATTGCACCACCTAGCTGTTTTGTAAGATTATTTTCATAAAAATCTTATAGAAATGAAGAAGTAGGTTGACTTAAATACTCTCTTTCCTCATCTTTGCCTCCTGTTTTCTTTTAATTCTTAGTTTAAAATCTTCTCTTCTGTAAGAATCCTTTCCTGATCCCCCTTAAGATGGGTGTCGTACTACTATTAATTATTTCCAATTATTCTGAATATAGTTTATATATAGTTATCTTGATCTTGTCACTCCCATTAGACTGTGAGCTGCTTCAGAGCAGGGATTGTCCCTTGCCTTTCTTTGTATCCCTAATGCTTAGCACAGTCTCTGACACATAGTAGGTGCTTATTAAATGTTGATTGATTGATTGATATTGGTTCATAATTATTGATGTACTCTAAAACATTTTGGGAGGGGTAAAAATACCACCTGTTATTTTTAAAAATTGGTTGATGTTTTCTCCCCACATCATGAGAAGTGACCCCTGCCCCATATCCTCAAAACTGGGATGGCTCCAGCATATTTCTCCGTATCTTTGGTCTACTTAGGCTGCTACTCCTATCTTCATTTTCTTTAGGGCCATTTCTAATTCCTTAAACAGCGCATTAGGGACTGAGACGTTAGAGTCCAAATTCAGTCATTTTACTGTCATTAATGATGAAATTAATTACAAAAGTGTTGACAGGTCTTTTCTAATATTTTACTGTTTGTTATTCTCTTTCTAATTTCATCTTTAAATATTTTGAGGATTGATTGGGTTTAATGAGCTCCCATACCAAGATTTCTGCAAACACATCTTTTTTTTTCTTTTTCAAACACTTCATTATTTTCATCTCATATTGTTCTCTATTGTTTCCTGTATGTTAGTATACACTATAAACTCCCTGAGTGTAGTTACTATGTTTCATACTCATATCACCCACAATGCATCATAGGAAAAGACACAGAGCTGCTTAATAATTCATGTCACTTATTTGAAGCACACCCATTGCTATTGCCACACAAGACTCCAATGTGGCACTGTGGAGTCTTGTGTGGCAATAGCAATTTATTTAATTATTATCAATGAATTTAATGAAAAGATAGACTACTTTCATGATATTCTATTGAGTTTAATTAATATAAATGGAGATTTTTTTGAAACAAGTTTACCTCTAAGGTGGTCAACCGCAAAACAGGGTTGTAAGAATATTCTTTGGGGGGGGCGGCTAGGTGGCGCAGTGAGTAGAGCGTCGGCCCTGGAGTCAGAAGGACCTGAGTTCAGATCCGGCCTCAGACACTTAATGCATATACAAATAAAAAACCTCGCCGTGTGACCTTGGGCAAGTTACTTAACCCCAATTGCCCTCCAAAAAAAAAAAAAAAAAAAGCAAGAATATTCTTTGGGGGCGGAGCCAAGATGGCGGAGTAGAAACAGCTCATCCAAGCCACTCTGCCCCCAGATTCCACCCAAACTATGTAAAAGGGGACTCTGAACAACTTCTGGAGCCCCAGCACCCACAGAACGACACAGAGCAGCTAATCTCCCTCTGAGGACAGCCCAGCAGCCCTGCAGGAAGGACCAGCACAGCGGTCTGGGAGCCGGCAACGCACAGCGCACAGAGCGCGGGAAGCCAAACCGAGCCGAGCCGGAGCTGAGGTCCCCGTGAGCCGAGGTTTTAGCCCCAGGGTGGCAGGGCCAACAGCTGGCTGGAGGAACCCCAAAACACCAGCAGCTGTGGCAACTCCAGAATTATCAACATAGACATGCCTAGGACAAAGTAAGAGGTTAGTGTCCTATGGACTTTGGGACCAGTATTTGGGGAATGTGTCAGCTTCCTCCCCTGGGGGCTAGAAGCCCCTGAGGAGACACGCCATTTTGTAGTTTTCAGAGGCAGCTCCAGCTGCTGGCCTGCAGAACCATAGGGAGATCCAGCGATCAGTCTTGGGGGGGTAATCACTCTTGCTATAACCTCCCTGGATCTGGATTGTGATCTAGGGTGGAAGTCGTGGGTGGGTTTACAGCTTGCCAGAAACAGAAGTTGCCCCCCACACATTCAGGACGAAAATTCCTCTAGCTGACCTTAAAGCCATAGTATGGCAACAAGCCCAAAAGTCAAGTAATTAAGTGGTAACATGCCATGGCAAAGGAAACAGAAAAATGCAACCCTAGACTCCTATTTTGGGGACATAGAGTGGGAAAAGGACTGTGAGGTCAGAAGTCCTGCTCCAAAAGCCCCAGGGGAAAACATGAGCAGGTTGCAGGCCATAGAGGACCTTAAGAAGGACTTTAAAAATCAAATAAGAGAAGTGGAGGAAAAACTGGAAAGAGAAATGAGAAGGATGCAGGAAAAGTATGAAATGAGGGTCAACAGCCTGACTGAGGAAAACAACACCTTAAAAAATAGACTAACTCAAATGGCAAAGGAGGCCCAAAAGGGCAATGAGGAGAAGAATGCCTTAAAAAGTCAAATTTGCCAGATGGAAAAAGAATCTCAAAAGTTCACTGAGGAGATTCATTGCTTCAGAGTTAGACTGGAGCAAATGGAAGCTAGTGACTTTATGAGAAATCAAGATGCTGTTAAGCAGATCCAAACAAATGAAAGATTAGAAGGCAATGTGAAATATCTCATGGGAAAAACCACTGACCTGGAAAATAGATCAGGAGAGACAATTTAAAAATTATTGGACTACCTGAAAGCCATGATCAAAGAAAGAACCTAGAAATCACCCTTCAAGAAATTCTCAAGGAAAATTGCCCTGATGTTTTAGATCCAGAGGGCAAAATAGAGGTTGAAAGAATCCACCAATCACCTCCTGAAAAAGATCCCCCCCCCCACCCAAAAAAAAAGAATATTCTTTAACCTATCCTTCATTCAGTTGCCAAGACAATCTTTCCAATGAATAAACACACACATATGTATGTATGTGTGTGTGTGTATATATATATATATATATATATATATATATATATATATACATCTCTATCAATCTATCTATCTATCTATATTTATTTATTTATCTCCCTATCTATTATGTCCACTGCCTAAAAGTTTTTAATAGTTTCTTATTGTTTAAAGGATACAATTGAAATTCTTCAGATTAATATTCACTATTCACAATCTGATTCCATTCTCCATTTTTGTTTCTTGAATATTTCTCCCCTTGGCACACTCTATAATACAGATAAAATGGGTGAATGACTAGTAATTTCCTGATTATGGCAAGCTATCTCTCACTTCCATGCATTTATGCAGGTTCTCCCTTATGTCTAGAATGCATGCCTCATTTATCTCTATCTTTGAGAATATTTCTTTTTTTTTTTAAATTAAACAAATGCTTTATTAACTTCTGGTTTACATCATTCATTTCCACCAGATTATGAATTACATTTTCCCCCATTTTTTCCTTACCCACCACCCCAGAATAGCAGTCCCACTAGATATCACCTCATCCAATCTGCTCTTTCCCATATCTTCTCCCATACCCCCTTCGACTTTGCCATTAGGGCAAGGTGAATCTCTGAGCCCCAATGCCTGGACATCTTATGAAGCATTTAATTTTAAAACTTCGATTTTCAGATCCATTCTCTTCCTCCCTTGTCACCCACTCCCTCTGAAAAGATAAGCAATTCAGTATGTGTTGTACATGTATAGCTATGCAAAACATTACCATAGTAGATATATTGTAAAAGACTGCTTATATTTCCCTCCCACCCATCTCACCTCCCACCTGGTCCATTCCCTACCTTGATCCTGTCCCTCTGATAGTGGGTACTTCCAACCTCCCCTCCCACCAGAATGCCCTCCTGTATTAACAATGCAATATTCACTATGCCTATAGCAATTATAAATAGGCTTATGTGGTTATTAATCACAAAATATATCAGTCTCTCTATATGGGGGATAAAGCCAGAGAATTTATTAAAATACCAAATAACCGAGTCCCAAAACCAGAAAGTCAAAGCCATCAGGATAGTTATGAAATTGGCACAAGTAGTTAACCTAGTAAACAACCACATTCTTAAGCCTTCAAAACAGAACAGGCTACCTCAGGCAAAGGTACTTCTCTCCCCACTCTCAGCAACTGCTCAGCGTCCAGGAAGCGTGCTCACAACAGCTCCGGCCCCCCGCAGTTCTGTTCCCTGGCAGTCCCCAACAAGAGTCCTTAGCAGAAATTGTGGCTGGCTCAAAAAGGAGTTTGTGCCTCCACCTCTATCTTGGCTGCTACTGCTGCTGCTGCTGCTGCTGTGGCCACCGCCAGTCCCCACCGGAACTCTAACTCTTCTTCCGCTTCCTCTTGCCCCTCCCCTTCCTGCTATGTCAGCAAGTCCAATGGGGCATGGAAGATCTTTAAATCCCATAACCCTTACATTCGGCCCCAAGATCTTTCATGTCCCTTACTTGGCAAAAGTATATTAGGAATAACTGGTGTCAACAGAATTTTACAACAATATAACAAAGATAGCACACAATAAACACAGAAAACAGAAAACAATATTTCAGGGTGGGGTTTGAGCACATGCTCCCCATCATTCCCCCCCCGAACAAATGGGGCCCCGATATCTTGGGGTAAGGGGCGAAGATCTCTTCTTCCATGGCTACTTGCTGCTGAAATCAGATGTAGAGCTGTCCCTGTCCCAAGGGGTCCCATTTGAGAGGTCAGTTCTTAATGTGCTTGATGCCAAGTCCAAGGGTGACACATCACAGTTGCAGACAGGGGGTGACATCCAGCTTAAGCTATCAGGCGTCTACAGGTGGAGGGTACCAAGCCTGTGGAAACAAATCTGGCAAACAAGGTAAACAGACAAAAAACCAAGAAAAAGCAAAGAGAAAATAACCAGACTACTGTAGCCTCACTCACGGTAGAATATATGAGTTAAGGGTACAATTTTGTAATCATCTTCTCCGGAATAAACAATAGTTACAGTGTTATCCCTCCCATGTGCTATAATCTCTGCAGCCTTTGGAATATCATCTGGCTTCCTTTTTACCCATACTTTAGCTCCCGATTTTATTCTATCAGTAGAACCAAATCCTTCAGTTCCTCTGACAGTCATTTTGGGAGGAGGGTCAGTTTTTACAAGTGGTATTGTTTCACAAGGAACGATAATCACTTGGACTATCCTATCATTTTTACGAATCTGTATGGGCCCTTCACCTAAATTATGGAATGTCACAACAATTTCTCCTTGATAATTAGAATCTATTACTCCAGCTAATACATGTATTCCTTGGGCTGCTAATCCTGATTTGGGTAAAATCTGTCCAAAGTGATTTTGAGGGATTCTTATGCATATCCCAGTGGAGATTTTTCTTATTTCTTTTCTATCTAACCAAAAGTCCTCTAAACAATGTAAATCATATCCCACTGAGCCAGGTATTCCTGGGTATGGTGCTGGGACATCTGGCCTCAAGGTCCAATACTCAATATTTGGGATCTTATGTGTTTGTTGTTTTCTAATTTGCAGATTTGGTGTCATCATTCTGGCTAGAGGTGTACGTCCTCCCAATGGCCTATTATTCAAATTACGTAAAGCCATGAACAAATTATCCTTCCAATGTTGATACGAATTATTGGAACTTAACTTCCTTAACTGTTCTTTCAGTAATCCATTCATTCTTTCAATTAACCCAGATGCTTCTGGATAATAAGGAATATGATATATCCATTCTATATTGTTTAATATACAATATCTCTTCATTTCATTACCTTTGAAATGTGACCCATTGTCACTTTGAATCTGCATTGGGGTTCCATAATATAGACTTATGAGATCTAGAGTTTTACGAGTGTTTTTCTGGGTAGCATTCTTATAAGGACAAGCCACTAATACACCCGAATAGGTGTCAACACAAGTACATATAAATCTACATCCTTTATCTTGTGGTAGTGGACCAATATAATCTATTTGCCAGATTTGGGCTGGAACTTTTCCTCTTGCTATCTCTCCAGTTACTACCCGAGGGACAGTTCGCTCCTTTTCCAATTGACATATATGACATTCTGCTGCTATCTGTTTTAACAGCGAATGAGAGATACTAATACCTCGATCTTGTGCCCACCGGTGTGTGGCCTGAACCCCCAAGTGCCCAGCCGTTTGGTGGACCCATTTTGCTAATATTGGGTCATCAGTTGTTGTCAAGGTAGGGACAATATGTTGAGTAGCAATCTTTGCCAGTCGATCAGCATGAGCATTATACTCACGTTCTGGCGTGGTGAGGGCCACATGAGCATCTACGTGAAAAACTGACAAGTCAGTGACCAAAGACATATTCCAGATATCTTCCCATAATTCTTTGCCCCAGACTAGTTTGCCATGAATCTCCCAATTTTGATTTTTCCACATGGGCATCCAGGTAGCTAACCCATTAGCTACTGCCCATGAATCAGTGAATATATGACACTGTCCTCCTTGTTCTATTTTGATGGCTTGATGTACTGCCATAAGTTCAGCATACTGACTACTTCCACCTATCCCAGTACTTTCCAAAGTCCTTCTAGTACATGGGTTATAGGCCACTGCTTTCCAATGTCTCTTTTGGCCCAAATATTTTGCTGTCCCATCAGTAAACCATGCATGTCTCTTTTGTTCTTCAGTTAGTCCATCATATCCCTCATTCCATTTTACAGAGGATTGTACCAACTGTTGCTTTGGCTCAGGGGGTGTGTCATTCCTCTCAATTCCTACATTTGCTACAGATTCATGTAGAGCAGAAACTCCACTTTTGCCAGTTTTCGCTCTATTTTGAATATACCACTTCCATTTGATTATACTAGCCTCTTGGGCATGTCCAATTCTGTGAGAAGCTGGGGTACTCATTACCCAGGTCATAATCGGGGTTCCAGGTCTTAATACCACTTCATGGCCCAGAGTCAATTGTTCAGTCTCCACCAAAGCCCAATATGCAGCTAACAACTGCTTTTCAAAAGGTGTATACTGGACTCCAGATGAAGGGAGCTTCCTACACCAAAATCCCAAGGGTACATTTCTGCTTTGCTGTTTTTGCCATAAGCTCCAGTTTGCATAATCATCTTGTACCGTCACTTGTAATTCCACTGGACCATTTTGCATGGGCCACAAATCTAGGGCCAATTGTATGGCAGCCTTGGCTTCTTCAAAAGCGTTACTCTGCTCAAGTCCCCAATCAAATTCATATTTCTTTCGAGTGACTCTATACAAAGGTTTCAAAATCTGTCCCAAATGTGGAATGTGGTGCCTCCAGTACCCAAACATTCCTATGAACTTTTGGGCTTCCTTCTTATTGGTAGGGATAGGAAAGTCCTGAATCTTTTGTCGGGCTTGTGGAAGAATCTCTCGTAGTCCCTTGTTCCATTGTATACCCAAAAATTTTACATTTTGAGCTGGTCCTTGAACCTTTGCAGGGTTAATTTCCCACCCTTTACTTTTCATATGCTCAATTAGAAGGGTCAAACTTCTCTCCACGTCTTTTGCATCTTTTCCCTGTATCATGATATCATCAATGTAGTGGGTAAGCTGTATACCAGGCAGCATTAATTCATCTAACTGTTCAGCCACAATCCTGTGACAAATAGTGGGGCTATGTAGGTACCCTTGCGGCAAGCGGGTGAAAGTATATTGTCTACCCTGCCAAGTGAAAGCAAACTGGTCCCATTGTTTAGGGTCTATTGGGATGGTGAAGAAGGCATTTGCTAAGTCAATAACTGCATACCAAGTCCCATCATATTTCTGGATCCTTTCTATTAAGGTGATGGTATCTGGAACAGCAGCATACAAAGGAGGAGTCACCTTATTCAATTGTCTATAGTCCACTGTCATTCTCCATGTCCCATCTGATTTTCTTACTGGCCAGACAGGATTATTCCATCTTGTGGTTGTAGGGACTAACACTCTTGCTTCAACATATTCCTTTATAGTAGTGGTAATTTCATCTTGCCCACCTGGCACACGATACTGTTTTAAAGTAATTACTTCAGAAGGTTCAGGTAAAGTGATTGGGTCCATTTTTATTTTTCCCACTAAAACTGTATTAATTCCTATCTTCCTTACAGCAAATTGGTATCTTCCTTCAGGTAAATTCAGAGTCATGCCTCTCAATATATCTATTCCAATTATGTATTCAGGAATGGGTACAACAACCACAGTATATTCTTTCTTAGGTAACTGCCCAATTTTCATTGTTATTTTAACTTGTCTGGCTGATATTTCGGCCCCTCCTAGACCTGTGATGGTAATAGGGATTCCATGTTTAAACTTATCAGGGTTTCCATAGATAAGTGTGGCCTCAGCCCCAGTATCTAGCAACGCCCTAGTCACAGTAGTTGATCCATTCTTCCAATATATTGTTAAACTGATAGGGGGTCTACAATCTCCTCTGTATATTTCTTTAATCTGGGCTGGGGCCTGGCCTATTTCCTATTCACCCTGAAGGTGGGGCAAACTTGGATACAAAGATTCTGATTCAGGAGTACCTGCAGGGGTGGTTCTTGCTTCCCTATTCATTCTAATGTTAAGTACCTTTTCTTGGTACAGCTTATGCAGCTCTTCAGTTGGAATACCATCTATTCTTCTATAGTCCACCCCTGCTCTCAATAGAGCAAAAAAACAGTTCCCTTCTAGTTGGTCTATTTTGTCTCTGAATCCTCTGGCTATGTACTCTTCTCTCTCTAGGCAATTTATCTTGTCCCCATTCCCCTAGGTCACTTAATTGTGAAATCTTATCCAGCACCTCTGAAAGAGGGTGCCCTATTTCTCCAATTAATAAAGTCAGAATTAAGTGCTTATAAGCAGGAGGAGCAGTCTTCACTATGATATTTCTATGAGGAACTCCTAGGGGGGTTTCATGATATGCATTTGCATCTCCAACCGTGATGGTAGTTTTCATTACCTCTTCCTTTAGCTTCCTCATACAATCTCTAAGTGAGTACCAGGGTCTGTCTCCACTAGGCCACATAGAGACAGTAGGATATTGCTTTCTGCATCCCTGTGCAACTAAAGCTAACAGAGTAGTTTTTCTGAGGCCTCCTCCCACATGGTAGTCCCTAAAAGCTTGGTGGACAAAAGGATTCTGACTGATACTTATGAATTTTAAGCAATCCTCACTGTCCAGTGTTATTCCTCCAGCGCCTTCATCAGTGATTCTTACTATCCAAGACACTAAAGACTCTCCCATTATTTGGGTGAATCTACTCAATATGTCAGTAATCTCCTGTTGAGTGAAATCCTCAATTATCTCCTTGGACTCTGTTTGGCCCTGGCACTTCTCCTGTCTTCTTCTTCGTATGGGGAGAACTTCTATGTTAGAAGACTCCTCATCTAACCTTATTGCATTCTCCACACACACATTCTCCTGGCAGCTGTCTAGGCAACTCTGCCCAGCCTGTACAAAAGCTGCATGCACATTTCTTCTGCTAGGTTTTTGCTTCCTTTTAGCTACATGAACAGTAGCTTTTTCCTGGACCACCCGAGTCCCTCCGGTTTGCTCTTCTGAATGCTGTGACACAGGAGAATCCTCAAGCAAACCAGCCAACTCCCTAGCCATCTGAGCTCTTTCCTCCAGCAGCTTATCCCTACTTTTACACATGAGGCGATAACTTGTTAGCAGGACCCAGCCTCTCCTGCACACTCCTGCCAACTCTTTGCCTGGTTCTATAGGTATTCCTTGCAAGCATCTTTCCAAATCTCCAGGTTCTCCCTCTTTTAGTCTTGGTTCCCAGTTTTCACAGGGCCCTGTACTTTTGGCCCATTCTCTGGCTAGAGAGGAATAAGACAAATCCTCCCATCCTGGGATAGCCATCTCTCCCTCTAAAGCCCCCCTGCTGCCAAATAGAGGCCTGATATTTTGTGATCCCTTCCCCGTCGCCAAATGTATTAACAATGCAATATTCACTATGCCTATAGCAATTATAAATAGGCTTATGTGGTTATTAATCACAAAATATATCAGTCTCTCTATATGGGGGATAAAGCCAGAGAATTTATTAAAATACCAAATAAACGAGTCCCAAAACCAGAAAGTCAAAGCCATCAGGGTAGTTATGAAATTGGCACAAGTAGTTAACGTAGTAAACAACCACATTCTTAAGCCTTCAAAACAGAACAGGCTACCTCAGGCAAAGGTACTTCTCTCCCCACTCTCAGCAACTGCTCAGCGTCCAGGAAGCGTGCTCACAACAGCTCCGGCCCCCCACAGTTCTGTTCCCTGGCAGTCCCCAACAAGAGTCCTTAGCAGAAATTGTGGCTGGCTCAAAAAGGAGTTTGTGCCTCCACCTCTATCTTGGCTGCTACTGCTGCTGCTGCTGCTGCCGCGGCCACCGCCAGTCCCCACCGGAACTCTAACTCTTCTTCCGCTTCCTCTTGCCCCTCCCCTTCCTGCTATGTCAGCAAGTCCAATGGGGCATGGAAGATCTTTAAATCCCATAACCCTTACACCTCCCCTCCATCATCTCCTCTCTCATCCCCCTTTCCCCTACTCAGGAGAGTGAATGAGGGTAAGATATTCCATACTGTGTATGTGATTCTCTCCTTGAGCCAACTTCAATGAGAATATGGTTTTGCCTTTTTGACTTCCTGTTCTTCCCCTCCCCTACAACTACTTCCCCTTACCTCTTCTACATGAGATAGTTTACCCTACCCTGTCTCTCTCCATCTCCTCTTGCCACTTTCCTCTCTCACCTCTTGACTTCACCCCCTTAAGAATCATCCCTTCCTTGGGGCGGCTAGGTGGCTCTCGGCCCTGGAGCCAGAAGTACCCGAGCTTGGATCCGGCCCCAGACAGCCAACACACAAACAAAAACCCAGCCACATGACCCCGGGCAAGTCACCCAACCCCAAGTACCCTCCAAAAAAAAAAATCATCCCTTCCCATCAAATTCAACCTGTGCCCTCTATCCATGTATACCTGTGAACATATGCCATGTACTCTTCTTCAATTATTTTCATAATGAGAAAGGTTTCTTCAAACACAGTTATTGTTTTTCCATGTAGGAATGTAAATAGTCCAACTTTGATAAGTTCCTTTTGATTTCTTTTCCTTGATTACCTTCTCAAGCATCTCTTGCTTCTTGTGTCTGAATGTCAAATTTTCTATTCAACTCTGGTTTTTCATCAAGAATGCTTGAAAGTCCTCTATTCCACTGAATGACCATATTTTCCCCTGAAACAAAATACTCAGTTTGCTGGGTAGGTGACCCTTGGGTTCATTCCCAGTTCTTTTGCCCTCTGGAATATCATATTCCATGCCCTTCGATCCCTCAGTGTAGAAGCTGCCAGGTCCTGTGCTATTCTGATTGTGTTTCCACAATATTGAAATTGTTTCTTCCTGGTTGCTTGTAGTATTTTCTCCTTGATCTGGGGATTCTGGAACCTGGCTATAATATTTCTGTGAGTTTTCTTTTTGGGATCTTTTTCAGGAGGTGATCTGTGGATTCTTTCAACCTCTATTTTGCCCTCTGGATCTAAAACATCAGGGCAGTTTTCCTTAGAGAATTTCTTGAAGGGTGATTTCTAGGTTCTTTCTTTGATCATGGCTTTCAGGTAGTCCAATAATTTTTAAATTGTCTCTCCTGGATCTATTTTCCAGGTCAGTGGTTTTTCCCATGAGATATTTCACATTGCCTTCTATTCTTTTATTTGTTTGGATCTGTTTAACAGCATCTTGATTTCTCATAAAGTCACTAGCTTCCATTTGCTCCAGTCTAACTCTGAAGGAATGAATCTCCTCAGTGAGCTTTTGAGATTCTTTTTCCATCTGGCAAATTTGGCTTTTTAAGGCATTCTTCTCCTCATTACCTTTCTGAGCCTCTTTTGCCATTTGAGTTAGTCTATTTTTTAAGCTGTTATTTTCCTCAGTCAGGCTGTTGACTGTCATTTCATACTTTTCTTGCATCTTTTTAATTTCTCTTCCCAAATTTTCCCCCACTTCTCTTATCTGCTTCTTAAGGTCCTCTTTGGCCTGTAGCCAGCTTGTATTTTCATTTGGGGCTTTTGGTGCAGGAGTTCTGACCTCACAGTCCTCCTCCATGCTTTGAGCCTCTTTGCCCCTAAAATAGGAGTCCAATGTTGAACTTTTCTGTTTATTTTGTTTCATTTGCCTAGGCATGTTGCCACTTAATTACTTGATTTTGGGGCTTGTTGCCACAGTAGGACTCTGCCACCAGACAGGGTAACTTCCCCCCAAACATGGGGTCTTCACAACTTCCAACAGTTGGGTGGCCTCTGTAAAGCCTCCACCCACTCTGGCAAATTGGATACCCACCCCAAACTTCCCCCCAAGACCGCAGTCCAGATCCAGGCAGTTTAAAGCAAGAGTAATTAACCCCCAGACTGATTGCTGGATCTCCCTACAGTTTGCAGACTAGGAGCTAGAGCCACTACTGAAGCTGCAAAATGGCTTCTGTGCCGCAGTTCCTTTAGCAGCTTTTCGCCCCCAGGGGAGGAAGCCACATGTTCCCCAAATACTGGTCCCAAAGTCCATAGGGCACTGACCTCTCACTTTGTCCTAGGCATATCTGTGCTGATAATTCTGGAATCGCCACAATTGCTGGTGTTCTGGGATTCCTTCAGCCGGCTGAAGGCCTGGCCGTCCTGGGGCTAAAACCTCGAACCAGGGCTCGGCTCTGTGCACTGCGCTGTTGTTTCCCAGAGCGCTGTGCTGTCTGCTCTCAGATCACTGTGCTGCCTGCTCTCAGAGCGCTGCGCTGGCCACTCCCTGCAGGGCTGCTGGGCTGTCCTCAGCAGGAGGTTAGCTTCTCTGTGGGTGCTGTGGCTCTAGAAGTTGTTTGGAGTCCCCTTTCACATTGTTTGAAATTTGTGTGGGGCAGAGCACATTGGAAATGCTGTTTCTACTCTGCCATCTTGGCTCCTCCCTGCCTCTCTTTCTCCAAAGGGAACAATAGCATGGCCCCTTTCTGGCTGATGTCTAGGGACAGAGTGAGAATTTTTCTATTATTTCAGGCTTTGATATATTGTTACTTTTTCTGTTAAGTTCTGTTGAATCAAAATAGTTTCTCTCCCCAAATTTTTATTAAAGCATTTTGCCCTCTAACATTACAGTTATTCACACACGTCATTTCCAGTAATGGACAAGGGAAATTCCTATTTTTTCTTTCATTTCTGAACCTTCATTTCTCTGACATGATGTACTGTACATGGTAGGTATCTCTAAGTCATTGTCATGATCTTCCTCCTCCTCCTTTTCATCTTCATCTTCCTTCTCTTTCTTCTTCTCTTCTCCATCCTTCCCTCCTCCTCCTAGGGAACACTAGGTGAGAAATCTCTATTAAATAATTATTTTTGTAATTATTTTGCAATTTAAAGTATTAAAGAGTTACCTGGGGGCACTAAGAAGTTTAAGTGACTTGCCTAGGATCACAGGGTCAATATATGACAGAGGAATGACTTGAACATATCTTTCTTTCCTAAAAACAACTATCTATCCATAACAGCATGATATGGCCAATGAGAGAAGGGAGAGAGAAAAAAGACCTTTCTTCCCTCTTGTTGTGCTCCCCTGAAGGGTTCTCCCCAACAAATGTTCCTAAGCATGAACTGTTCCCTTCATGAACAGAAACCACTGAAGTTCATTTAGTTACTTAAGTTTGCAGAGGTTTAGTTAGCTTGTTTGTTCAGCTATAATACTGTTCCCTTCTAGATTCAGTCCTGACACCTCGTAAAAGAAGTTACCACGCAAAGATGCATCTTTTTTTTTTTTTAAAGCAATTGGGGTTAAGTAACTTGCTCAAGGTTACACGGCTAGTCATTATTTATGCGTGGGTGCTCATTTTCTGAGGCCGGATCTGATCTCGGGTCATCCAAACTCCGAGGCCGGCTCTCTTACTCACTGCACCACCTAGCCGCCCCTTTAGGGCAATTGGGGTTAAGTAACTTGCCCAAGGTTACACGGCTAGGTTTTTGTTTGTATGGATTAAGTGTCGGAGGCCGGCTCCGAACTCAGGTCCTTCTGATTCCAGGGCCGGCACTCTATTCACTGCTCCACCTAGCCGCCCCGATGCATCTTTTTTTACACATTCAATCTTTATCATATGTGACTGCACCTAACTGAGCTGAGGGAAAGGGGAAGACTCACCTCCACCCACTCATCCCCTTACATGAGCAAAGCTCAGGTAATACATTCGATAAAGCTTACTTAAATATTTTTGGCAATAACTTAATTTAAACTTTAGTTGTTTGGTTTATGAGATGGGTGACAGTGGTGAAGAATAACTTACTCCTCTCTCGAGTTCAAACCAGGGCAATAGGTCTTAGGTTAGAGTGATCATCAATAGGCAATTAATTGAGGAAACATTTTTCTATTGTGAGTAGGGCAGGACACTGTAAAAAGGGCAGGGCCACTATGATTCCAAATCAGCTATTCTCATAGAAAGAAAGATTCCATCTTCATTGACCTTTGGAACTAGAAGAATTTGGAATACAGAATATGTGATGTGCTTTCAAGATATACATTCTCTGAGGTCTCTCTTTGAGTTTACTTTCTCTTCTTATCCTCCTCTTCTTTGTGTAGAGCATAATCAATCTTGATGTTTATCAGTTGATAATCCATTGACATCCTCCTTTTAGAAATACTTGTGCACATTTCATATTTTGGAGTACTATTACTAATAATTCCATTTTCATTGTGCTAGAGTCATTGTTGAGATATGTCTTTTGCTCCCAAATATTGATTTTCCCCCTGATAATAATAGATAATATTTTAAACAATGTTTTAAAGTCTTTTTAAGTTCATAAAGCTCTTTATATCTCCTATCTCAGTTGTGCCTCACAACAACCCCAAAAGGTACCTGCCATTAACAGTCCCATTTTATAGATGAGGGTATTGAGGCTGAATGAGTTTAAGTGACTTGTCCAGGGTCACATGAGCTAGGATTTGAATTCAAGTCCACCTGGTTCCATGTCTAGCATTTTATCCACTATATCACCTAGCTTTCTCATGATAGTACATGTGCTTGATAAGTCTTAACTAATACTGTTTCTATACTCATTATTGAACTAAAATGACCTCTTTAGTCCAGGTGCTTCATGGTCTCCATTAAATACCTCTCTCTCTCTTTGTCTCTATCCAAATTGTTTTTATTTCAGTGTTCTTAACTCTTTATATATTCTGTTGGCCAAAGCCTAGAAGAGAGGTTTTAACCTGAGTTCTGTAGACCTCTACTGTGCCTGTGGATAGATTTAAGGGCATCCATTAATTTAATGGGACAAAAAACTGCATCTTTTTAAAAATAACCTGTAAATGAGATTTAGTATTTCCTTCAATAATTTTTTAAAAAATTATGTGAAGTGGCCCATAGGTGTCACCAGGTTGCCAAAGGGGTCCATAGGAAAAAAAAAGCTGAGAACCAAAAAGCCTTGGAGATCCTTAGACTACTCCCTAATAGATTTTCAGTATGACAGGTATAAATATAGAGAAAGACTGCAAAAATGGCTGTAAAACTAAGATGGATGATCTGATTCAGGGATTTCTACAGAGAAGCCCAGAGCGATAGAAGCAGCTAGTAAGCAGTGAAGCTATGCCATAACTCTTTCTCCAGTAGAATCGGTTTATATCATGGCAAGGGCATGCATACACCAAGAAGAAAGAACTAGTTTTGTATGTTCCCCAGGAGAAAAGGTAAAAATTATAAAATATGACCAAGAAAATAAAAGTAGAAAATGAGACCCTCCCACAAGACCCTTTCAAATAGCCTTTCTAGTGTATGTATAGGTATCTATCTCTGGGGGTAGAGGGTGTGGGAGGGGCAGGGTGGGGTAGGAGAGTAATTTCTGACCTTTTTATTGAATATTTAAAATCAGGCCATGTTAGCTCCTAGAGGCAATCATCAACCCTTTCTTTCATGCTCTGAATTTTAAAACACAGTCACTGAATGATAGAGAAGAAATTTGTTATTGTGAGCAACTTACAAGAGGTAGCAGCTAATAAATCCCATTCAAGTTGCTAGAAGTGAAGATTAGAATGGGAATTTGCAGGCAGTAAGAATGAGAGAGTTAAGATTATGTTCATTTCATCATAGATCTTTATAATCTGGGATTATAGCCAGCCCTTCCTTTTAAGGGACAGGGATGGCAGGAATAGTTTCTCTTTGTTCTAGGTGTTAATACCTTTTACAATCTGTCCATACTTCTGAAAAACAAATAAACCCCAAGTCCCAAAGTGCCACATCTCCTTCCGATAGACAATTGAAAAACTTTCATGTTAATGAGCCCCCAGGCATTTTTCTACCTTATGTCTCTCTTGAGGTAGAACTTTTCCTGTGGGCAGGAAGGGTTTCAATAGAGTATTATTCAACAGAGTATTCCCTCTGATAATTGTTCTTTACCTTCTCTGGCTCTTGAATTTAAACAGTCAACAGGAACGTTCTTCCCAACTCTCTCTTAGTTTAATTGGATTTTATCATGAGCATATTAAATGATAATTGCATTGCATCATCTATGAAGATGTTAATACAAAATTTGTGCAATAATTTTTCTTTCCCCAAGATTAGGAAAGGTGAAAATTCTCATTTTAATTTTAGCATTACTTCAATCAATGTTACAATAATAAAGACTGGGCATCATATGCATTAAGTGGAGATCTAAGTATAATATTAAATTTAAATTTGACTGCTTCTCAAGGAATTTAAAATTCAAACCTTAAAAAATTAATCAAAAGGAAAGAAATTAAGAAGATACAGATCCACCCTCTCCTCCTTAGGGAAAGAAGCACAGGGAAAGCAAGGAGAGCTATAACCATGAAAAACAAATAACATAAAATATTTCCCTCTGAGTATAAATGTGGGAAGGCAGGGTCTATTTGTTCATGTATTTTTATTCCCAGTACTTTGTACAAGTAGGTGTTTAATAAATGTTTGTTGAATTAATGAAAGTCATCTCTGGTAGGCAGTGAGATATAGTGAAAAATGCACTAAAACTACTTTAAGAAGTTAGAGTTAAGGGGTGGCTAGGTGGTGCAGTGAATAGAGCACCAGCCCTGGAGTCAGGAGGATCTGAGTTCAAATCTGGCCTCAGACACTTAATACTTATTAAATGTGTGACCTTAGGCAAGTTACTTAACCCCAATTGCCCTGCCTTCCCACCCCCCCCTGCAAAAAAAAAAAAAAAAGAGAGAGAGAGAGAGAGAAGAAGAAGAAGAAGTCGGATTTAAAATCCTGATTGTTCATCTTCTTTTGTGGGACCATGGAGAAGTACTTGAAATTTTCAGCACCTCAATTTCTTTTGCCCTAAAATAAAATGGTTAGGCTTAATGGTCTCAATTGGCTTTCCAACTTTAGAGTCCATACATTCATTTGACATCCTTTTTAGATTTGTTAAGCTATTTTCCTTATTTCTCTATGACTGAAAATTTCCTATAGAAATACTCTAATTCAAGAATAGTGTCAGAAACCTAGATTTTTCATTTTGCACTGACCCCGTTCAAGAAGCTCGCTCTGAAGGCCAATAGCCAAAAGCATTCAAACATAATAAGAAGAAGGGACCTTATTTTCCTTCCATTCAATATAAGATTAAGGGGGCACTTCTAACATGTTCTTGACCTTTGACCAATATCTATGACTTTCAAAGACCTTAATAATTTCATAAATAAGAAATATGTTAGAAACTTGATATACATAGCTCAAAGTATAATGTTTTCTCATTTTCATGTCATAGTGAAAGTTCCTTTAATCAATTGACCAATAAAGCATCAAACATTTGCTAAATGGCTACTACATACAAGGTTTTGAACTAGGCACTGGCAAAACAGATAAAAATGAGAAAGTCCCCCAAACCAAGGAGTTTACCTTCTACTGGGAGAATATTACTTGTTTGCAAGTAAATACAATCTCTCTACAAACATACATACATATGTGTGTTGGTATAATCTCACTATATAAAATACATAAATGTATTTCTATTTGTGTGCATATATTTTTATTTATCTATGTATGTGTGTATATATAGACATATATGTCTATATATATGGGTATATAATATTCACACAATAATTAGTAGGGGCATCACTAATCAATCACCAAGTAAATAAGTATTTATTAAATACCTACTGCCTGCTAAAGATGGCTCTAGGTGCTAAGGATACAAACAGAATGGACAAAACAATCCTAAATCACAAGGAGCTCTTATTCTAATGTGGGAGACGAGGATGTATATAAGCATATAAAGATTCAAAATGTTAATTAATTCAAAAGCATTAAATACAACATGGTTGAGGGGGAGAGTGCTAGCAATTGGGCCTGGGGATCTGGAAAGATTTCACATACAAGGTGATTTTGAACTGAATCTCTAAAGAAGTGGGTGATACCATCAGGTTGAGTTGAGATCAAAGTACATCCGAAATATGCAATAATGCCAATACAAAGAGAGGGAAAGGAGATGTGGAGTATAATGTGTGGGGAACAGAAAGACCAGTTTGTCTGTATTACAGAGTATGGAAGGGATAGTAGTTCCCAATGAGGCTTGAAAGATAGGTAAAGATTGGGAAAGGTTTTAAAAAATAAATAGATCAGCTTATATTTTGTTATAGAGGCAATAGGAATCTGCTAGAATTCACTGAAAAAGGAAATAAAATGGTCAAATCTGCAATTAAGAAAAAAACTCATTGGTAGCTTTGATAAATATTGACTAAAGAAGAGAGGTCTTTGAGGCACAGAGACTATTAGGAAGTCATTGTAGTAATCTAGGTCAAAGGCTGATGAAAGCCTGAACTGATGTGAAGTTATGTAATTAGAGAGAATGGGTCAGATGTTAGAAGGTGTCAGAGAGGTAGAAACAACACCATTTGGCAACTGACTGGACATGTGGGGCAAAAAAGTAAAGAATCAAGGAAAATAGCAAGGTTATGAATCTGAGAGACTGGAAGAATTATGGTGACTTTGACAAAAATAGGGAAATATGGAAGAGTGGCTCCTGAGGGGACAAATAATGTGTTCTCTTTGGACACATTGTTCAAAATGTCTTTGGGACATAAGTGTCAAACACGTGATTGATGATGTAGGAGTAGAGCTCAGTGGAGGGACTGAAGTTGGATACATGTATCTGGGAATCATGTGCATAGGGATGATAGTTAAATTCATGCTAACTTATGAAGTTCCAACAGAGAGGGTGTAGAGAGAAGAATAGGAGGTTTAGGACAAAGCCTTGGGGAAAGCTCTCAGTTAGGAAGTATGATTCTGGATGCTGTACCAGGAAGGATCCTGAGGAATTGTTAGGCAGGTAGGATGAAAACCCAGAAAGAAAAATGTCACAAGAACTCAGAGAGTAAACAGTATACAAGAGGAGAGGGGCCAACACGGTCCAGTGTAGCTGATAATTTGAGAAGGAAGAGAACTGAAAAAGAGCATCAGATTTGTAAATTAAGACATCATTGGCACCTTGGGAGAAAGTGAGTTTATGTACTTAAGTGATGAAGTAGGAAATAAAATTGCAAAGTGTTGAAGAATGATTCAGAGGAGAGAAAGTGAAGGTAATATATAGCTTTTTTCTAGGAATAAATAGATACGTATAGATAGCTTTTTCTAGGAGTTTGAATGGAAAGAGAAGGTAAGATATAGAACTATAGATTGAGAGGATGAGAGAATCTAGTGAATTTTTTTAAAGGAGGGAATACTTAGCCATGTTTCAAGGTAATAGGTAAGGGAGAAGTAGATAGAGAGAAATTAAAGAGAAACAGAGGATAATGGAGAATATAAACTTCTGGAAAAGATGGGAGGGGGTGGGATCAATAGCCTTGAAAGGAGAAGGGCCACCTCATTGCCCAAGACTGGGGGAAAGGAGGAGAAAGTTGGGACTAATGTAAAGGGGTTCTGAGATGAAGAAAAGGGAAAAGAGAAACTTTTCAGTCAAATGGCCTGTTTTCTCAGCAAAATAAAAGGCAAAGTCCTTAGCAGAAAGAATATGGAAGTGTAGGAGTTGAAGGAGAGGAGACTGTAATGGTAATGAAATTTGAAGATCTCTTTGTATTGGAAAGCTAAGAGGCACTTAGCACCTAGTTTCAAATTAAGCCTCTACTAAAGAAACTGTAAATATGAACCCCTGTTGCTAATGTAACAGGAAGGGGCTGAACAGGGAGGAGCAATACTGCATATAAGGAAAAATCCCAGCTGGGAAAAACCCTCATCTTGGGATGCTCACCTGATGACTGGGATGCTGCTGCTGGACTGGAACTTCCATGGAGAAAGTGATTTTTATTTTGAGATTGGGAGAAAGTGATTTGGATTTTGAGAATGGGAGAAAATGATTTTGATTTTGAGAATGAAACTGCTGAAGACTTCTGACAGCCAGCTGGAGCTTCTAAGGCTTCTAAAAAGGATTTCTGAGGGGCAGCTGGGGCTGCTGGGAAGACTGAGGAAGCATGACTGTGGTGTCGGTATTCTGTACAAATGTTGTTGTGAATTTGTTAATGTGTATGGATATTATTATGGCTTTGTTAAGCCTTATCTTCCCAGGAGCAGTGACTGTGAAGGATTTGACTTCCAATGTGGAGCAGGAACTGAATGGAGAACTGGACAAGGAACTGGGAGCTGTCTGCCTTTGAACTCAGATGGCAGTTGGTTAGATTTGGGTGGGAGCTGGGACAGTGGAAGAGGAGCCATGGAAGCTGAAAGCCTGCCCTTTGTCAAGATGAAAAGACCTTTCTAGGGTACTGAGCAGTGATGAAATTGTGATTTACTTGTGACTGAGGGGTGGATGGCCTGTGTATTTTCCACTCTCCCTTAAGAGGGTACTGAGTAGTGACTGATGACTGAGTAATGACTGATGTTTGAATAGTGACTGATGACTGAATAGTGACTGATTTATAACTTAGTGAGCCCTGAAGGTGGTGGACTTTGACCTTTTGTACTTTGATTGAGTAGCTAAGTGATTGATTGACTAAATGACTGTACTTTATTCAAAACTACGTGACCACTTTGGTGAAAACTATGTGCCATTTTAGTGATAAGTTGTTGAGTTATGGCATTGTGAATGCTGTACCTTGATTTTCTGTGAATGTTTTGCTCTGATTTGTTATTGAATAAGTAGAGAGTTAGCTATAAGATGAAATCAGAACCTTGAAAGCTGTTCACAGCAGCCATCCTCTGGAAAGCTGCTTGTGCATATCTTTACAAAGACTTAGAAATTTTTCTTTGGGAGTAAGATAATAGGAAATTAATTAGGAAAAAAATGAAAGAATTATGAGGGCCCAATTGAAGCTAGATAACATACATTTGCAATGTACCCAGTTAGCACAATTTTATGACTTCCTCTAATTCTATTCAGCAGCTCATGTGATAGCTGAAAAGGTAGGTGATGGGAAGAATTTAGAGCCAGGATTTTCTAAGATGTGAGTGGTGATAGGACAATTGGGCAAGAGATTTAAGAGTAAAGCATAAAACTAAAAATTACTGAAAAAGGTCTCTTGAAGGGAATGAAATGAGTTGGACATTAAGGAAAACCAAGGGTTCTAAGAAGTAGAAGTGAAGAGGACCTGGAAGACAGCTTGTGCAAAATCACAGAAGGGTAAAGAACTTCCAATGTTGAATAACCATGTCGAAGACCCTTCCCCACCTTCACTTTCTTTTTTTCTCTCCTTGAACATGGTAACATTAACTGGTATATAATTTCAGAGAAGACCATTGACAATTATGTGGGCATAATTACAGGAAAATTATGAGAAAGGGAAGAAAAACAAAACAAAATATAGCTAATTAAAATTAGTTATGTGACATGCTTGATTTAATCCTAATAAGAGCCAATATAAAGCTATGATATCTCAGGAATTAAAACTAATCAAAATTATTTATGTGAACAGCTTAATGTTAATGACTAATAACTTTGTATAGTCATACTACATAATGGCAATTTAAATATTTATGCTAATTACTTGCTATTAATTATTCATAGTAACTAACTTTATATAGCACAAAACATTTTATATTCTTTATCTCATTTGAACTTCCCAACAACCCTGCAAAGCAGGTAATAATGATAATATTCCTATTTTACAGATGGGAAAGCTGAGGTCTAGGCTAAAAGCTATACAATTAGTAAATGTTTGACTTAGGACTCAGATTCAGGTCTTCCAGACTCCCAGTCTATGCAATAATTATGAATGCCATTGAATATGTGCTAGATTAACTTTATCACCAGTTTTATTTGATAACAACATTCTCTTACTGTATAATCAGCCTTTTGCATGATTATCCATTTATGTAGCTAGATAATATCTTTGAAACTTAAAAATTTTTGAAGGAATATTGATCACAGCTAATCTGTTATTATCTCTATAAACACACACTTCCCTTCCTCTTGTGTTTTCCTCCTCCATGCGTTTTGAGCAAATATGATATTGATTATTTCCCTCCTGCATTAAAGCCCACAGAGCCATTGCAAAGACTGGTTAAAAGGCTGAAAAAGTGAAAAACTCCATTGAAAGTCAAAGAAAAAAGACTTGCTGACTTGTAGACATATGGTCCTATATAACCTTCCCAGGAGGAATTGGAAAAGAATGTAAATAAACATTAAGGCCTACTCTCTGACAGGTACTTTAAGTCACAGGTTGGGGGTTATCTGATCATTCCAACATTTTCCAGTTTAGGGGCATAGATTTGAGGCTGGAGTAGAATCTTAGTGGGCAATGATCAACCCCCTCATTTTACAAATGAGCTCACTTCATCCCATAGAGCTAAAGTGACTGTAGACCTCCATATTAGCATCAAAAGATATTGACTTGTACAATGCCTACACTTGCAGAGATTAAGACTGACAAAATTAACAAATAAAACTCATTCAGATAGAGATAGGTGATAAGCAGGTGATGATATCCTTCATAACAAACAAATGTAAGAAAATCTCGTTTCAAGTATTCAACCTTTCCTCAATCTGAAAAGGCAATGGATATGTCACTATGTTTCAGCGGCCAGTGTTGATTTAACCTAGGTAGATGGGAACTGAGATGGAGATGGCCACTCCTCTGGGTTGTACTTTGCAAGCAGTGTATTGGAAATATTGAGAGGAAGAAATTATATCCAAGGAAACCTTGTCTTTGGGGCTCATTTGAGTCTCAGGTCCTATTTTGAGGTGTGTCTTGTCCAATGGGAAATGATACCGGCCTGGGAATCAAGATGTCCCTCTTCCTGACTCTCAGAGGCTCATATATCTTAAAGCTATAAGGGATCTGATAGGTCATGTAGGCCCTCACTTTACAGACGAAGAAAATGAAGAATAGAGTACTTAAAAGGCATACTCAGTCACACCGGTAGTCAATACCAGAGAAAAATCTGTGACTCAAAGTTAGCAGCCCTTCCATTGACCCTCATTCCTTCTCAAACTAGCAAGCAGAGCCAGAATTTGAAATCAAGGCTTCTGCCTTCAAATTTGGTGTTCTTTTCATTATGTAACTTTTACCTCAAGTTCCTTTTCTATCGTTGTCTCTTAATTCTCCTGCTTCATTTTTTTCTCCTAGGCTCAATTGTCACCTCCTATAGTACCAACTCCACAGGGTTGTTGTGATATTCAAATGAGACACTATAGGTAAAGTCTGTGCAAACTTTATGCAGGGGCGTTTCTCAACCTGTTAGTGAAGTTTTAAGATTTAGTCCCTTAAAACTTCACTGATAGGGTGGGAAACACCTTATAAAAATGTCTCAGCTCCACTGTTGGTGTCTCAAATACTCCCTCTTATCTAATGAATTCCTGATTACTTTAACACTCTTTAAAAACTGCAAAGCCCAGAGTCCCTAGAAGCTCTTGATTTTAAGACAGTTCCTCAATCCCTGCCATTCTCCTTTTCCATACCCACTCTTTTCCCCAACCCAGGCAGCCACCCCTGTAAAAATGAAAAGAACTGCTGCAATTAGTGTGGCAAGTTGGGATGGCAGTGGATAGAGTGCTGGACCTGGAGTCAGGAAGACTCATTTCCAGAGTTCAAATCTGGCTTCAGACACTTACTAATCATGTGACCCTGGTCAAGTCATTTAACCATTCCTTCCTCAGTTTCCTCATTTGTAAAATGAGGTGGAGAAGGAAATGTCATACCATTTCAATATCTTTGCCAAGAAAACTCCAAATGTGGTCATGAAGAGTCTGACAAGACTGAAAAACAACTGAACAACAATAATGCTATGAAAATAATTTTGATTCACTTAGAATCTCTGAGAAGTAACAAGAAGCTTTGGATCTCTGTTACAATGATGCAAGTGCTTAGGATCCTTTCAAAAATAAGGCTCCATGGGATGAACCAGCAGCAGACTCTTTCAAGGACAGCAAGCTTTCACAAGAGAACATTGCATTCTTGTAACAGTGTAGTAGTGTTTGCCATGGCCTGCAAAGTCAGCAATTCTGTGTTTGGAATGGGCTTATTTGCCATGTGGTCAGAAACTACATATTTTTCTAGTGTGCAAATTCTCCTTATTGCTTGTTAGGTAATAGAGATTTCTGAAAGATGATAATATTGATGACTTTGAATAAGCTTCTGGTAATCAGGGTAAGAGCTGTTCTTGTTCCACCTAGGTTAAAGGGGGTAACAGGTATTAACTTTTATTTTTTGTAGGCAGTTGGGGTTAAGTGACTTACTCTGGGTCACACAGATAATAAGTATCTGAGGTTGAATTTGAATACACATCCTCCTGATTCCAGGGCTGGTGCTCCATTCACTATGCCATCTAGCTGCCCCCAACAAGAGATAACTTGAAAGGAAAAGGAGAAACTGAAGTCTTCTCAGCATTAAAGGACACATGGTCTTAAGGTTTTTTTTAATCACCTTCCTCACCAGGCAAGGTGAAGTCATAGGGTTGGAAAGGATAATTACTACAATTAGTTCAATTACTTTGTTTTACATGTGGAGAAAATGACTAAATGCCTTACGTAAGATCCCACAGACAGTAAGTACCAGTAGCAGAATCTGAACCCAGCTAGTCTGACTCTAAAGAGTGTTCTTCCTAACCTAACATACTACCTGCATAGATTTAAAAAAAAAAAAAGATTCCAGCACCGATGTTATTGTCTAAAGTTCTATATATATTTGGGTGTCAGTTTGACATTGAAAAGAGTCCTGGAACTTGGGTCAGAAGACCTGGATTTGAGTCTTACCACTTACCAGTTCTGTGTGAGCATCAGCAAGCCAAGCAATGTGTGCATTTAGCAGTGGATATTTTAGAGCCTCAGTTTCCTTCTCTGCAAAATAGTAATAATACCTTGATCTAAAGGCAAGAGATTAATGTGTGGGGTTTAGAGTCAGCAAAACTTGGGTATAAACCCAATTCTGCATCATTTAACTAGCTATGTTACCCCAGGCAAGCCATGTAGCATATAGACAAATGTTTCAGATAAATTTCATATTATCTCTAAAATTTATGTCCAGGATTCTGGTGATAAAAATTTGGAGAGATACATTAATACAAATTATTATTATTTTTCTATAAAGTGATCAAATGACCTTAGCCACAAAAGCAGGCATCTATAAAATGAGTTTTTGTAAACTGAATCTCATTTTCCTTTTTTTCCTTTTCTTTTTTTTTGAGGGCAATTGGGGCTAAGTGACTTGCCCAAGGTCACATGGCTAGTTTTTGTGCTAAGTGTCTGAGGCCAGATTTGAACTCAGGAACTCCTAACTCCAGGGCCAGTGCTCTATTCACTGTGCCACCTAGCCACCCTGAGTGAATCTCATTTTAAGTACATAGAGGAGCTTGGAATTTGAAGTTTTCAGAGAATCCTTTTGTTAGGTGAAAAAACACCATGTTATAAACAAAAAAGCACTGGATTTGGAATCATGAATCTGGGTTTGAAACCTGGCTCTGCTACTATCTGATCGACCCTGAGCCAGTCCATTTCCTTCTCCTAGGCCCCAAATTACACATTTGTAAAATGAAAGGTTTATATTAGATGATCTGTAAGACCCCTTCCTATACTAAATCCTATGAATTCTTTTGAATTCTATTAGATCTCTAATAATCAACTTTATAACCACAGATGTCAATATATTAATTTAAGATTCATTCATTTTTCTGGATTATAATTACACGATACAAAGATTCTTTACTTGCCTTCTTTGGTTTTTCCTCTCTTCTCTTTTTCTTTCCTTCTTCTCTCTTCCCTTTCATTCTCTCCTTTTTTTCTTTCCTTTGTCTTTTCTTAAGTGGATGGGATGGAAATTGAGAGGGAAAAAAGATAAATGTTTGATAACTGGGGAGAAAAAAAAGATTACTACACTTCTTCAATCAAAAGCCTAAGTTTGTAAAAGCAAAGTATTAAGGATCTTTCTGGCTGAAAAAGTGCTTACTGTGATTATTGCTTATTTAATAAGAAAAAAAAATCATGATGTTTTATTATTTGGAGAGTAGAAGCTGGAGTCTTGCCATTCAGTCATGGGGTGTCCTGGTTCTCCATGGTACTAACATGACCTGTAATACACTTGTGGGAAACATAGCCAACTTCTCTGGAGACACTGGGTGTGGTGTGCATGTTCTGAAGAGAGATACAGGATTCCCACAGTACATACTTGAATACATTCCTTCTCTAACTAAAATAACTGAAAGAAATGATTTAACCTTTTATGAAGGCCTGACAGTAACTCATATACACCCTATCTGAATTGGGTACATCTGTGCATACTTATTTATATTTATTGAATACCAAGAACATGCTGGTTGTTGGATGGGATTTGGAATTAAGAACAGTCATGGCACAGTAGGAAGTGAGAAGTGTAACCAAGGTCTTTGAATTGATATATACCATTAGCAGAAATATTTGTAACAGAGGGAAGGACTGAAAGGTGAGTCTGCCAGTGCTGCCCTATTGCTCTAAATGGATGGAAATGAAGACTAAATAAGAGCCTTGAACAAGTCTGATCTTCATCTCTAACCACTACAACTAATAATATATTTTAACACAAATAGCAATAGGTATTATATTATCTTATTTATATATATATAATAGCACATATATAATACTTTATATGCATTCATTATTTATGTAATATACAAGTATATAAATATAATGTACATATATGGACATTATATAATATATATTTTGACATGCACTTAATATATGTATATATAAAACATATGTAATCGTCTTTCCATCATTTTCTCAAGTCTTGACAATCAATGAAGCAATAATTCTACTTTGTGGACTTTGCTGATTTCTGAGATGAAAATATTTACATTGAAAATTTAACAATCAGTTCTTCCAAGTCAGTTTGAGCTGTCTCTAGAGCCCTTCTAAAGGGCTTCAAATTCATGTTATATGAAGACTGGGTGAAGATAATTGAGGCATTTTAGCTTGAAGAAAACTCATTAGAAGCATAATAGCTTTCTCCAAGTATTTGAAAGATTTTCATATGGAAGAAGAATGAAACTTGTTCTGCTGGTTTCTAGTAAACAGAACTAGGGTCAAAGGGTAGCTATTACAAAGAAGTAGGCTTGGTATATGGGAAACTTCCTAGCACATGGAGTCATCTCAAAATGAACTGGGTTACTTCAGAAGGTAGTGTGTTCTTCCTCATTGGAAATCTTCAAGTAAAAACTGGGTGACCTCTTGTTAGGTATAGTTTAGAGATTTTTTTCATGACTGGGTTAGATGAGATGGCTTTGAGGCCCCTTCCAGTTCTAAGGCTCTGTGACTCTGTATAATTGTGTGTGAAAATCAGGTGACCTAATGGCTATTTGGGACTCTGCTACTAATTTACTATCTGACCTTGGGTCCAAAGCACACTAAGAATAGCAGAGGTCTTAAGGTCACAAATACAAGGGATGTCCTCCAATGATTACTTGAAATTCAATATAAAAACTGACATCAGAAGAATTAGACTTGCCATCTATTTGACACTACCATGTATAAGATTTATGAAATTGGACAAATCAAGTAACTGTTCTGAGCCTGAGCTCCCATATTTATAAAAAGAAATGTTTATATGTTAGCTATCTACCTATCAAGATTGTTAGGAGGAATAAATACATAAATAAATGAATAAATAAAGAGATAGATATTTAGATACATAATTTGGATTTTGTAACTATGAATGCCAAATAAACATAAGCTTTTTTTTCGGCAGGCAACAAGGATTTATTAATAATTTGTCTTCTTAATTATTTTTAGTTGTGAGAGGCAGACTAATGTTGAGGATAGAAAACTGGCCTTGGACACAGTACTGACTATATCACTCTCAGCAAGTCATTTAATGTCTCAATGCCCCATCCAAAACTACAAGACTATAAGAAAAGAAACAAATATTTATTAAATGCCTACTATGTGCCAAGAATATATTAAGTTCTTTACAAATATTATCTCATTTCATCCTCACAACAACCCTGGGAGATAGGTGCTATTATTATCCCTATTTTACAGATGAGGAAACTGAGGCAGATAGAGGTTAACTGACTTGACCAGGATCACACATCCTGAGGCTGAATTTGAACTCAGTTCTTTCTTACTTTGGACAGCTAGGTGGTGCAATATAGAGAGTGCTGAATCTGCAGTCAGGAAGACTTGAGTTCAAATCTTGCCCCAGACACTATAGGTGGCACAATAGATAGAGTACTAGGCTTGGAATCAGGAAGACTTATCCTTATGAGTTCATATCCAACCTCAGACATTTACCTGGGCAAGTCACTTAACCATGTTTACTTTAGTTTCCTCATCTGTAAAATGAGCTGGAGAAGGAAATGGCAAACTCTTCTAGTATCTTTGCCAAGAAATCCTCAAATGGGGTCACAAGAGTCAGACACAACTGAAATGAATGAACTTCAGGGCTGGAAGTCTCTCCACTGTGCCACCTCACTGTCTAATTTTAGGATGGTGATAACATATGCACAAACATATATTCACATACAAATACATGTATACACACACAAACACACACACACACATATATATATATACAGACATGTACATATGCATATGTACACATACAAATGTGTGTGGATATATGAAAATTCCTCCTATTCCAATGATATCACAGGTCCCTAAGCTTCCACTTATATTATGCTAGGCGGTATGCTTGTCACTATGGTTGCAAAGTCAAAAATGAAAGTCGTAGGACTTCTGGGAGCCAAGATGGCAAAGTAGGTAGGAAATCACCATAACTCTTCCATATTTACCTTCAAACAACCATAAAATAGCACCTGAAACAAATCCAAGAAGAGCAGAACCAGCAAAAAGACAGGGCGAAACAATCTTTTAGCCCAAGAAGCTTAGAAGGTCAGCAGGAAAGGTCTGTCTCACTCAGATAAAAAGGAGAGTGTAGTCCAAGAGAAGAAATACCCCAGTGAGACAGAAGCAAGCCCTGCCTCAGCAGACCAGCAGGAGATCCTGTGGTGGCGCAGGCAAACACCAACACCATGGCCCCCCACCCACCTACATGACTCAGCATAGCCTGCAGGCTGGCCAGACACCAGTGCCTGAGTCAGCACAGCCCCTGGCAAACAGGTAGATGCCAAAATTGGGACTGCACAGGTACTTAAGTAAGTGAGCATACAGCACAGAAACCCCACACAACCCAATATAGCTAGGTGAACAGGCAGCTGTAAGCTCTGGGATCTGCTACATGCTTCAGTGTAGCTCCAAGCAAACAGTCACATACCAATGTAGGTACATCCCACTGACTTCAGCACATGCCAGATGCCAACACTGGGACACCATCCCAGCACTAGGGAAGCTTCTAGATCCCTGCATCCTTTAGCAGTTCCAACCACCACCCCCCTCAGCACAGAACCAGACACAATGGTCCCCCCATGGGCCCCAGGGCAGCATCAATGCAGCATCAAGTAAATACCCAAGGCCTGCAGTCCCCAGAACAAGAAGCCTGAGACAGTGCTCCTTCAACACTAGGAGCAAAGTTTAAATTTAAAAGTAAGTGAAAAGATGAGGAAAAAACTAACAACAACAACAAAAAAGAATCTGACCATAGAAAATTATTATTGTGACAGGAAAAATAAAGATACAGACTCAAAAGATGGCAACAATGTCAAAACATCTGTCGTTAAAGTTCCTCCCCTCCAAAAGAAAGGGAAATTATTTCAAGCCCACAAAGAACTCACAGAAGAGTTCAAAAAGGAACTTAAAATCACATAAGAGAGGTAGAAGAAAAATTAGGAAAATAAATGAGAGGAATGCAAGAGAATTATAAAAATAGAGTCAACAGCTTGGGAAAAGAAAACAATGGCTTAAAAATTAGATTTGGCCAAATAGAAAAGGACATATAAGAGCTGAGGAAAACAACTGTAAAAGTTAGATCTGGGCAAGTTGAAACTAATGACTCTATGAGACATCAAGAATCAAGTACAATCAAAAGAATAAAAAAATTTAATTGTAAAATATCTTGTGGGAAAGACAACTGGCTTGGAAAATAAATGCAGGAGAGACAATATAAGAATCTTTGAACTTCCTGAAAGACAAAATCAAATGGAGGCCTGAACAGCATCTTTCAAGAAATTATCAAGGAAAATTGCCCTGATGTCCTGGAACCAGAAAGAGATCTCTAAATAAAATAAAAATCCAAGGAACATTATAACCAAATTTCAGAACTGTCAGGTCAAGGAAAAAGTACTGTAAGTGACCAGAAAGAAACAATTCAAATATCAGGGGGCCCCAATGAGGACTACACAGGACTTAGCAGCTGCAACATAAAAGATCAGAGGTCATAGAACATGATATTCTGGAAGGCAAAGGAGCTAGGAGTACAACCAAGAATCACTTACCTGGAGAAAATAAGCATGATACATCATGGGGAAAAAATGCTCATTCAATGAAATAGAAAGATTTCAAGCTTTCATAAAGAGAAGACTAGAATTTTCAATATCAACATCCAAGAGAAGCCTAAGAAAGGAAAAAGGGAAAAAAAACATAGAGCCAAACTGTTTGCATCCCTACATGGGAAGATGGTACTTGTAATTCTTAAAAACTGTGCCAGCAATAGTAAAGCTAGAAGGAATTTACATAGACAAAGGGTATGGGTATAAAGTGAATTTGAGGAAATAAGATTAAAAAATAAATTAACTGATGAGAAAGAGTACACTGGGTGCAGAAGGAAGGGAGAACAAGATGAATTATTTCACATGAAGGGGTACAAATAACATATTACAATGGAGGGGAAGATGGGAGGGTGGGCAACAGGCATTGTTTGAACCTTACTCTTGTCTGAATTGACTCAAAGTGGGAATACTATACACAATTAGTTGAATATAGAAGTCTATCTCACCTGACAAGGAAAGGAGGGCAAGAGATTAAAGAAAGGGGTAGGGTGAAGGGGACTAACATAAGGGAGGGAAGATCCAGGGAGGTGATAGACAGAAGCAAAACACTGGTTAGGAGGAAAAGGGTAAAAGGAGAGAAGAGAAACATGAGGAAAATAGGATGGAGGGAAATACATAGCTGTGAATGTGAATGTGATGAACTCTTCCCATAACACAGAAATGGATAGTAGACTGAATCAAAAACCAGAATCCTACAATATGTTGTTTACAAGAAACACACTTGAAACAGAGACACACACATATGTGTGTCTAGTAAAACTGTGGGGATGAAGAAGAATCTATTATGCTTCAGCCAAAGTAAAAAAAAAAAAAAGCAGGGGTAGCAATCCTGATTTCAAACAAAGCAAAAGCAAAAATAGATATAATTAAAAGAGATAAGGAGGGAACCTATATCTTGACAAAAGGTAATATAGACAGTGAAGCAATATCAATGCTAAACATATATGTGATATACGTATGTGGTATAGCATCCAAATTGTTAAAGGAAAAGTTGAGTTACAGGAAAAAATGAACAACAAAACTATATTAGTGGGGAACCTCAACTATCCCCTCTGAGAATTTGATAAATCCAACCAAAAATAATCAATAAAGAAACTAATGAGGTGAATGGAATATTAGACAAGTTAGATATGAAAGATCTCTGGAGAAACCTGAATGAAAACAGACAGGAATATATCTGTTTCTCAGCAATATGGCACCTACATAAAAATTAATCACATATTAAGGCATAAAAACTTAAAATCAAAGGTAGAAAGGCAGAAATATTAAATGTATCCTTTTCAGATCATAATGAAATAAAAATTACATTCAACAAAGGGCAATGGAAAGATAGATAAAAATTAATTGGAAACTAAATAATCTAATCCTAAAGAATAAGTAGATAAAGAGAATGACAACAATGAGACAACATACCAACATTTATGGGATGCAGTCAAAGTACTACTTAGGGGAAAATTTATTTCTCTAAATTCTTACATCAACAAAATAGAAAAAGAGTAGATTAATGAATTGGGCATTCAACTTGAAAACAGAAAAAAAAAAGACAAATCAAAAATCCCCAATTGAACACCACATTGGAAATTCTGAAAATCAAATGTTAGATTAATAAAATTAAAAGTAACCAAAAAATCATTGCTTTAATAAATAAAACTGGGACTGGCCTTATTGAAAAAATACATTTAGATAAGCCATTGGTTAATTCAATTAAAAAAAAGAAGAAACCCAAGTATCCAGGATCAAAAATAAAAAGGGTAAAATCACCACCTATGAAGAAGAAATTAAAGCAATCATTAGGAAATATTCTATCCAATTATTTTCCAATAAGTCTGATAACCAGAGTGAAATTAATGAATATTTATGAAAAATTTAATTACACAGTTTAACAGATCAGGAAATACAATGCATAAATGCCCCCATCTTAGAAGAAAAAAACAAAAAACTAAACCAAATAAGCCATTAATGTAATCCCTAAGAAAAAAATCCATAGGCCCAAATGGATTTACAAGTGAATTCTATGAAACATTTAAAGAAAAATTAATTCCAATACTATATAAACTATTTGGAAAAACAGGCAAAGGAATCCTATGTAATTACAATAATGACATAACTATGGTGCTGATAGCTAAACCAGCAAGAGCTAAAACAGAGAAACTTATAGACCAGTTTCCCTAAAAAATGGCAATGCAAAGAAAAAAATGAATAAAATACTAGCAAGGCAATTACAGCAATATATCACAAGGATTATACACTGACCAGGTGGGATTTATACCAGGAATGCAGGTTTCATTCAATATTAGGAAAATTATTAACATTATTGGCCATATATAAAACAAAACCAACAGAAATCATATGATTATCTCAACAGATGTAGAAAAAGCTTTTGACAAAATGCAGCACCCATTCTATTAAAGACATTAGAAAGCATGGGAATGAAGGAAGTATTCCTTAAAATAATAAGCAATACCTATCTAAAACCATCAACAAGCATTATCTGTAATGGGGATAAGCTGGAAACCTTCCCAATAAGATCAGGGGTGAAACAAGGATGCCCATTATCACAACCTATTATGCAATATAGTACTAGAAAGGTTATCTTATAGCAATGAGAAGAAAAAGAAATAAAAGGAATTAAAATAGGCAATGAGGAAACAAAACTGTCACTCTTTGCAGACGATGTGATGGTGTACTTAGAGAATCAACTAAAAAACTACTTGAAATAATTAACAACTTTAGCAAAGTTGCAGGATATATGATAAACCCATACAAATTATCAGCATTTTTATATGACCAACAAAACCGCAGCAAGAGATAGAGAAAATCCATTCAAAGTAACTGTAAACACTATAAAATACTTTGAAGTAAATCTGCCTGCCAAGAGAAACCCAAGAACTATATGAGCACAATTGCAAAATACTTTTCACACAAACAAAATCAGATCTAAACAATTGGGAAAATATCATTTGATCATGGGTAGGCTGAGCATCAATGTAATAAAAATGACAATTTTGCCTAAACTAATTTACTTCAATGCCATACCAATGCCATTAGTATACCATTCAATGCCATAACAACCAAACTACTAAACTCTTAGAGCTCGAAAAAGTAACAGCAAAATTCATATAGAAGAACAAAACAACAATAATATCAGGGGAATTGATGAAAAAAATACAAAGGAAGTTGACTAAGCAATGCCATATCTCAATCTATATTATAAAACAGTAATCATTAAAATATCTGCTATTGGCTAAGAAACAAAGTGGTGGATAAATGGAATATATTAGGTACACAAGACACAGTAGTAAATCACCAAAGTAACCTAGAGTTTGGTAAACACAAAGACCCTAACCTCTGGGGTAAAAACTTACTCTTTGACAAAAACTGCTGTGAAAACTAGAAAACAATAAGGCAGAAATCAGGTGTAGATCAACATCTCACACTGTATACCAAGAATAAGTAAAAATGGGTACATGATTTAGACATAAAGGGTGACACCATAATGTTTGTCCATTTTTTAAGAGAACCATGATATCAGGAAGGTGATGCCATGATTTGCAAGTGGATTGGATTTAAGTGAGTAAGGGCTATGAAAAGTCACCAATGTCACTCTTTTTTCCAGAACCACCTGGGTCTAGTGGGAAGATACAGAGCTGTACTGCTGGAGATGGCTCTATTACAGTGGGAGACCTTGTCTTTTTTAAGCTTGTCTCAGGTCTTTCCCAGGTCTCTATCTGTCTGATTCAATGCCCACTCTGTGATTGATGATAGGTAAGAAAAAAAGGCAAAGAATGACCTCTTTTACCTAGGTAAAAAAATAAACCTCAGAAGGGAAAATCTTCAGGGTTTCTGGGCAAAACAGAAACAATCATTATTTACACTCATTCTCAGCCATCATGGCCTAAACAATGACCAACTGAGGCTTGGGTCAGGCCCTATTGTTGGCCAATCAAAGAGAGCCTGGGTGATTTGGGTTTAAGGCATGGTCCCATAGAATGTCAAAAAACTGACATTCTATTGGAAAAAAAAAACATATACAAGGATAAGTCAATATAAAGTTTAGGGTGAGGTAAGGGCAATAATAACTGGGCAGTTGAGGAAAATCCTTGTGAAGAAGGTGGCCCCTATCTGAGTTTTAACAGGTGCCAGAGAGTCTATGAGGCAGAGACACAGGGAAAAGCAAGGGAGGGGGAAGAGCTTGGGTAAAGATTTGGAGTTAAGAGATAGAATAAAAGACTTTAGCTATTATTGTTTATTAAAGAGAAGGAGATGAATATAAGACATGTTGTGGAGGTAGAAGTGAAAAAATGATGATAAGGGATGACTAGATATAAGGGGTGAGAGACAGAGGAGTTGTGGATAACTCCAAGGTCATAAACCTGAGCCATTTGAAGCTCCCCCTTCCATTATAATTCATCTCTCATTTTGAGATGAAATACTTTCTAGTCATGCCTCCTTATCTTGTAATTGAAAAGGTGATTTTTAAAATTCGAGTATAAAATTATCATTCCTAAATATCATCTTTCTGGTCAGGTAGGTGGCAGGGTGGAAAGAATGTTGGATTTGGAATCAGGAAGACCTAAATTCAAATCCTGCCTCAGACACTGTGACCCTGAGCAAGTTCCTCTCTCAACCTTACTTTCCTTATCTATAAAATGGGACTAATAATTGTACCTAATAATAGCACATATAAAGTATTTTGCAGACCTTAACATTATATGTAAATTTTAGCTATTGAGCTATTTAACCGATATGATAGCCTTTCAAGACTTTTTTTCAAGACTTTTTTTAAGCCATAAAGCATCTGGTATATTATCTTTGCCTCCTAGCTTTGTGTCATCTGCAAATTTGACAACATTCTGACCATGTCTTTATCCAAGCCCTTGATAAGAGTGTTAATTAGCACAGAGCTAAGCATATAATCCTAAGACATTCCACTAGAGACTTTTACAAACTGACATTGATCTATTAATGAAAATGACTATTTAATCCATTCATCCAGTTCTGAATCCACTTAAATATAATATTTTCTAATCACTATCTCTTATCCTGAACACAAAAAATCATGAGACACTTTGTCATGTTCTTCCTACTGCAACATGCTCTCTCCTACAAATACTATGAGGTCACTAAAGAGAGATGGAGAAGAAAACTGCTACCTAGTTTCTGTTTTTACCATGGCAACTTCCTCAGTTAGAACTTCCTGATTTGGAGAGTAATCCCTTTGAAGTTCATTAGCAAAACTTGGTCATCATTAATGGGTCACTTGGTTCTAGTTTGTATGGAAGATTTTCCCCAGCAAAGAATGACTTGGGCCAATATGGGTAGAAATTGAGACAACTGTCCAAGGACAACAGAAAAAAATCATGTATATTACATCATTTTTTTTTCCTTATGGGGCATAAAAGACAATAACACAGCATGCTCCAAACATACTGATCTCTGGGTGGGACAACTGTATTTACTCAATCTGGATAGCCTGAAATGGTCATTACTTTTGCTAGAATTTGTTTACCTAGAAAGAGTTTGACTATTTTGACAGCTGAGTAATAAAAAACATATTTGCGTTTATTGATAGGATCACAGTGGGATCCTTTCTTCAAGTAAAGAATTCAAATATGATTCTTCTTATTTAGGGGATTGGAAATTATGCAATTTCAAATTCATTTGATCCTGGTCTTTGGACAGTATTTAGAAGAGTTTGAAAAAAAAATCATTATTATAGGGATACCTTGAACCTGAAGACTAATTCAGCTGCTCTGAACTAGCTAACAAGGTACAGGAGGAGAAAGAGAGTAGGGTCATTAACTACTAACCAAAGAAGAGGTGATCACAAACAGGGAAGGTAGCTTTCCTCTACATTCTAAAGAGGTTGGCATCATTTGGTTTTTCTTTTTTTTTTAAGTCAGAAGGAGTAAAAGGTAGAAAAAATAGATTTTTTGTCAATTAGAAAAAATTAAATTTAAGAAAAACTAAATAGGTTGGCACCTAGTGCAGAATGTCCTGCTGGTGATAAAAAAAAAAAGGCTATTCTTGACAAGACTCTGAAAGGAACACACAAGATGGATGCTCCTTGATGGGGAAAACAGGGCTAGAAAGGTTTGCTTTGTTTTCTGGAGACTGCTACCCAAATGAATAGATGTAAGATCATACTGCTCTTATGAAAAAGCTATTAATCAATTTGGAAAGCCTTGGAAATTTTAATTAAAAGACAGAGAATGTGCTCTCTTCATGAAGAGACAACACAATTGCCAAGGTGAAGTCAGAAACTGGAATCAAAAGAGCACTCTAATTATAGAAGTCTTCCCAAAATAGAAAGCTTCTCAGCACTTAAGGAGTTAATAATCTGTCCACCGTACAGCCCTGAAAATAATTTGTAATTTTTTCTCTTGTGAGGAGTCTTTGAAGATTTGATTAGAAAGAGCAGTTGGAGAGCTAAGAGTCATTAATCCCAACTAATATTTCTTCCTAAGGCCTGTAAGATGTTAAAATACTCTGAAGTTCATCGTCCAAATAAACAACATGAAGCGATGAATAATTCAGGATCATATCAAGACCTACAGAGCTTCTTTCTTTATCTTCATTTCTGTTTCTACTCATCTTTTTCTACCTTTATGTTTCATTCCCTGCCTTCTGTCTCTGCTCTTTTTTCTCTTTTACTTCTTTCTACTCTCTGGACCTACCTCATTTAACTGGCTAAAAAGTAAAATTATGACATTTTAAAATGTTCATTGTCAGGGCGGCTAGGTGGCGCAGTGAGTAGAGCGTCGGCCCTGGAGTGAGAAGGACCTGACTTTGGATCCGGCCTCAGACACTTAACACACACAAACAAAAACCTAGCCGTGTGACCTTGGGCAAGTTACTTAACCCCAATTGCCCTCCAAAAAAAGAAAAAAAAAGAAAAAAAAAAGAAATAAAATGTTCATTGTATTGATTTAATGGAATTTTCCCCTATTGCTCAAAAAGAATATGTAACAAAATCAATCTGATTTTCTCCTCCTAGATCTCCTTAGTGTGTGTGTGTGTGTGTGTGTGTGTGTGTGTGTGTGTTTGTCACTATTATTAGTTATGGTCAGCTTGACATCACATTGTATAGAGTTCTGGGCTTGAAGTCAAGAAAATTTATCTTCATGGGTCCAAATCAAACCTCAGACACTTATTAGCTGTGTGACCCTGGGAAAGTCACTTAATCCTGCTTATGCCACTCATCTGTAAAATGAGCTGGAGAAGGACATGGCAAACCATTCCAATATCCAGAAAATCCCAAATGGATTTGCCTAGATGGAGATAGGGAGAAGGGAGGAAAAGGAGTACAGGGATGTGCTGGAGCTAGCTCTAACCTGCTTGTGAGAATTGATTGTTGAATTTAAAGGTTTATTATCTATACCTCAGAAATTATCAATTGCAACAAATCAGGACTTGATTTATTGTTTTATTGACTGTCTAGACTTAAGAAAGCTTTAATAAAATGGAATAAACTCAAAAGTATTTGTGTACATTTCTTTCTCTTTTTTTTTTTTTTGGCCAGGTTGCTAAACATTGACTAGCAAACCCTTCTATTGCCCTAATAACATTGCCTGAGTGCAGTGAAAGGATCAAAGAAAGACATTGTCACTAGACTGGAGGTTTGGCAATTGTAGATTAGTATAATATAGCATAAATATAATAATTATTATTTTAAAGATTTATAAAGCACTTTTAAGTTTTATAAAGTATAATATATCCATTATTTCATTTGAGCCATATAATACTAGTGGGAGTAAATTTTTCTTAAGGCAGGAATTCTTTATTTTATTTTTTTTTCTTTTTGGAAGGCAATTGGGGTTAAGTGACCTGCCCAAGGTCACACAGCTAGTTTTTGTGTTAAGTGTCTGAGTCCAGATTTGAACTCAGGACCTCCTGACTCCAGGGCCGGTACTCTATTCACTGCACCACCTAGCCACCCCTAAAGCAATAATTCTTAATCTGGGATTCAGAGATCTCTTGGGAGGCAGTATATTGATTTTAGAGGGTCCATCAACTTGAATGGGGAAAAAAATTCTATTTTCACTGACTTCTAACTTAAAATTAGCATTTCCTTCTATTATGAATGCAGGCAATTATTCTGAGACTATTATTCTGAGAAGACTTCATCATACTGTCAAAGGAGTTCATGGCACCCCCCAAAAAACAACAACCCCAAAACAAAATATTAAGAATCCTTGCTATAAAGTGATCATGACATATTCTCAGAGGTTCAATTCTAAATGAGGTATTGTTTTGCTTTCTTGGATAGTAAAATCCACCAGGTGCTGGCATATAACTGTATGGGTTACATCCAGCCTTGGAATGCTGCAGAGTCCATTAAAGGAGAAACATAATCATTCAATACAGTTCTATGGAGGAAAAAAGAAAGAAAGAAAACCAAGTGAAGGAAGAGTGCCTTTATATACAGCTAATTGGATGGATAATTTATGGAGCTTGTCCATCAGGGCTGATCTTGTATTTGGGGGAGCCACAGAAAAAGTGCAATGAGCTGAACCCAGAAATTATTACGAGGGGAAGAGTGAGCCAGATTGTATTTAGGAAAGTACATAGTGTTGTTAATAATCCCAAGTTTCACACTGAAAGAAAGGCTTTTTTTCCCCTTCCCATAGTCTCCCAGTGATAATATATGGCCATAAGTCATGGAATAGCTGTCTCCAAAAAATTACAGTTGTGAATCATCCAAAGGGCAAGGGAAAGAGGTGCATGGTGGGTGGTAGAATGACACATGTTACCAATAAGCAATTATGTAGAAGAGGTAACATAAAGCATATCACTAGAGAGATGAATTATTGGAAAATGAAAAAAAAAGGTCAGTCATGTAGTAACAGCAAAGGATAACCATTAGATAGCCTTCTCTGCTCTATCAAAGTCCATGCCTTATCAAGAAATCTAGAACCAGAGTTCTTAAATCTGATGCATGTCATGGGCCCCCTTGGCTGACTGATGATATCCATGTGCTTGTCAGAATAGCATCTATTGTCTACATTCATAATTGAAGGAAATGCTAAATTTCAGTTAGAGATAAGTTAAAATAAAGATGTAACTTTTAGGGGGTCCATGGACCCTGTGCAGTCAATAAGTATTTATCATGTACTTATTATGTGCCAGGAACTAGGTTAATCCCAGGTTTAGAACCACTGATCTGGAAAATGATTCTTTTTATTTTCATTGAACATCCTGGGGCGGGGGGGGGAGGGGATTTCTAGGAGGATAAGGACTAGAAGATGATCAAAGGATCATAGATTGAGATCAGGAAGGGAACTCTGAGACCATTTAGTTTAAGTCCTTCACTTAGGAATGAGGAAACCCACATGCAGGGAGATGATTCACTCAAGGTTGCAGTTGTGGAAGGGTTGCTACTGATTGGCCCAGCTGGAGGGAGTGCTCACCTTGATGAGATCACAGCTCCACAGAAGTATTGAGAAGGAAATAGGGGCCCTACTCCTAGATTTCTGTAACTGTACATCATCTCCTTATTCAGGGTCAGGGATAGGAGTGAAGGAAAGGTGTTGAGGCCACTATTTTAAGTTCAATTTTATTATGTAATAGGTATTCTGTTTTAGAATGGGGTTCTGAACCTTTTTCCCCAGGGTTATGAAACCCTGGTGAAGCCAATGGATATCTTCTCAGAACAATATTTTAAATGCATAAAATAAAATATGTACAATTATAAAGAAAATCAATAATGATAAAAAACATATCAAAATGTTTAAAGTAAAATGAGTTCTTGAAATCTATCAAGGGAATCTGAGGACAATAGGGAAAGAACCCATTGTTTAAAGACAGAGTAGTAGAGTGGAATGAGGATGGGCTTTGATATCAGAAATCCTGTGTTTGAATCTCCTTTCTGCTACCAGTGTGACCCTGGTAGTCATTCAAACTCCCTAGAGTCCAATTTCTTCAATCTTTAAATTTGATGACCTCTAAGACTCCTGTGACTTTTACTCTGTGGTCCTTTGTGTTTCAAATGCAGTGAACCCTTTAATATATACTGAGAACCTATGAAACTTGTGACATGAATGGCTCTGATTAGAGAGCATCATTGAAGCCCTGACTAATTTAGTGCTTCACACTTTTTACCTCCCTGATTTTGCCATGGCTTTCATTTTTCTCTTGAATTTCCAACCCAAAGCAGTGTTCTACTTAAGTAATACAAAATAAAATGAGCACAATGAAATCTCCATTTTCTTATATTGTTGGCTTTATTTTTTCCTCTCTCAGATGATGCAAACACCTCTTTGAGCAAGCATTTCAATAAAATAAGATCATTTTAGGTCCACAATAACATTCCCTTCACCAAGGTATGATTCAGAGGGAGCATTTCCACCAACTTCAGACTGACATCTTTTCAGAATGAATAATTCTATTGTACTTTTGAAAGCACTTGGTAAAAACAATGCCCATCAGGTGAGGCAAGGTCATGGTCCTGGTTGATTTTTCTGATAAGGAAATGGAGCTCCAGTGACAGGTTAAATAACCCAGCAAGGCCTGATTTAATGAGCATTTGCACTTCCAGCTGCTCAGTATCCTGCCTGCCTCTTACCTCTCCAACCGAGGATACAGAGCTCATAGGTGGAGAATAATGGAGATATTATCTAGATGGGATCCACTGAGGTGTTACATTAAGTCCCACTGACTGGTGCCCTAGATGAACCCATGTGTGTATGACTCAGGTGTCTGATGCCAAATTAGAGTCAGACAGCAGGAAAAGGTTAAGCTTATTCTGCTTTATTCTAGACAAGAATAGAGCAGGGGCTAGCTAGTAAAAATTAGAGGGATTGAAATTTTGGTTCTATTCAAGGAAGTACTTCCTGAGGATGAGGGTTACTACAAAAATCGATTATCTTTCTTTGCAGGTGGTAAGTTTCCCATCACTGGAAGCCCTTAAACAAAGTGGTGATGCTGGTCACTTTTAGGGTGAAAATGCATGTCTCAGTTTGGACCACATGACCTCTCCCTTCAACTTTTACGATTCTAAGAACTTTATTATAATTTATTATATAATCACATTTGTTTTCAAAATGGAAGTTTGAAGTATATATGATTGGCATAAGCTATAAAAGCATAAGCTATAAGGCAAGAATTTGAGAAAGGAAAATTTCCAGGCCTTTTTATGAGTGGATGATTTTAAAAATACTTGTTAGAACTCTGTTTTTTAAAATCTCCAGGTCTTGAAACTGCATCAATCTTTCTCCTTTGCTTATGACTCTGATAGACATCAGAGTGAATACAAATGGTAACTTCCTTTGGAGAGGTGCTATTAGTAATTCATATTTCTGGAACACTAAAAGGTTTACAAAGCACTTTCCTCACAACAATTCTGTGAGATAGGGAATATATGTTATTATCATTCCCATTTTTCAGGTGAGGAAATTAAGGTTCTTTTTTTTTTTTTTGGAGGGCAATTGGGGTTAAGTAACTTGCCCAAGGTCACACGGCTAGGTTTTTGTTTGTGTGTCTGAGGCCAGATGCAAACTCAGGTCCTTCTGACTCCAGGGCCGGCGCTCTACTCACCGCACTACCTAACCACCCGAATACTAAGGTTCTAATAAGTTATTTCAAGAGGGCTGGAATTCAGGTCTAGGTCTTCTGACTTCAAGCATTGTCACCTTCATTACACTCCATTGCCTCAATTCAGTTCAAGTCAAGAAATATTTATCAAGCATTTACTAAGGATGGTGCTCTGGATTAGATTCTGGAGAGAGAAAGATGTTTAAAGAGAAAGTGAAAAGAGAAGGGAATAAGCATTTATATAGCACCCACTATGTTCCAGGCACTGTGCTTAGCATTTTATTTTTAAACAAATATTGCTTCATTTGAACAACCCTTTAAGGCAGGTACTATTATTATTTCCATTTTTCAGTTGAGGAAAATGAGGCAAAGAGAGGTTAAGTGCCTAGGATCCCATGACTAGTTAGAACTTGAGGCTGAATTTAACTCAGGCCTTCTTGAGTGTATGAGGGAGAGTAATGGGAAATTTCCCTTCCTACCTTTCCAGTCTCCTTACACATTACTACCTATTCACATACTCTGTTATACTGTGACCTTGACCTTCTTGCTCCTCCTCACACAAGACACTCTATCTTCTGACTCTTGAGTGTTTTCAAAGGCTGCCTCCCATGCTTAGAATTCTTTGTCTCCTTATCTCCATCTCCTGGCTTCCCCAACTTCCTTCAAGTCTCAGCTACAGTCCCACCCATCTCCTTCCTTCCTTCCTTCCTTCCTTCCTTCCTTCCTTCCTTCCTTCCTTCCTTCCTTCCTTCCTTCCTTCTCTCCTTTCTTCCTTCCATCTCCTCCTCTCCCTCTGTCACATGGGGAGTCATACCCTTACATGTAGGTGCTCTGTCCAAAGGAATATAAATTTTGATCACTTCACAAGGTAACTTGGGGTTGAGAGCTAGAATTTTTTTCCTCTTCCCTACTTATGTATCCTATCTTTTTTTTCCCCCGAAAAACTGGACCAATTAACTCTTTTTTCCTCTTGAAATATACCTGTGAAAAATGGGGCTTTGATAAAGCTCATTGGGATCCAAATGGAGCTGCTTGACTATGCCTTTCAATGCTCTCAATGACTGACCAAAAATAGGTTCCATACCAAGCCTCACTAACTCATTGGGTATTGATGGCTCTGAGTGAGTGTGAATAGCAATCATTTCTGTTCTGGCCAGAAATCCCTAGGGTCTTTCCCCCCTAGATATTCTTTTGAGGAGACAAACTAGGCCCTATTTTGCCTCAGTTCTTACCTATCATTTAATCACTGAATGGGTGTTGCCTCAGACAAACAGATCTGGGAAAGAACTTAGCCTAAAAAGACCATGATTGCCCACTGTTTCTGGTGCCATCTCCAGTCGTTCTAACCTATGTCTTGCCACTGGACTTCATTGGCTCTGGAAGAGATAATGAGGCTGATGACTTTACACAGCCCTGCCTCACTTAAATCCAATTCACTTGCAAGTCATGTCATCACCCTCCTGATGTCACAGGGGTCCTCTTGGAGAATGAAGGATGGACAACAATCACAGTCCTGTTCTCTACAAACCTTTTCTAATTTTTAATCTTAGTGCCTTCCTTCTTTAGTTTAATCCAAATTAATTCTTTTTATGCCTTGGTTGCACAAAATTGTTTGCATGTTGTCTCTTCCATTAGACTATGAGTTTCTTGAGAACATGGACTGTTTTTTTTTTAACCTTTCTTTGTAGCTCCCAGTATTTAGTGCTGTGAGTGTAACATACTAGGTGCTTCATAAATGTTAGCTCACTGACTGACTGAAACAAGATTGAAAAAGCAGGTTATAGCTAGTCAGTCAACATTTGGTTTGTACTTACTCCATGCTAGGCACTCCACTAAGCACAGAAAGGCAAAAACATGGTTCAAGGAACTCATATTCAAATGGGGGGGAAATATGTAAGGAACTATGGATATAAGAGATGAACAGCATATAAATGGGAGGTGATATATAATTAAGAGTATAATGAAGGAGATAAACAAAGGCATATCTAGACCATGAACTGCCCAGGTTGGAAGAACATTCTCATTCTTTCCTCTCAGGACAAGGGTCAATGGGATAGGTCCCCAAGGCATGCTGGTGTACTTGTCTCACACTATTTTCTTTATTGATACAAGACATACATATAAATAACTATAATCCAAAAGAAAATAAGGTACCTAAGCATTATGGGCAAGGCATACAAGAAGTGAATAAAGAAAGAGATTATGTCCATGGGCAGGGTCAAGAGCTGGGAAGGGTTAAGGGAAAGAAAGCTGAGTCTTTAGGTATAGATGGAATTTCAATAGGAAGAGATGTGTTGGGTTGTAAGGTAGGAATAAGGAAGGGGGGGAAGCCCAAAATTTCATTTGCAAGGATCAGTATAAGTTATAAAGAAAGGGAACCCATGTGGGGGTGACAAGTACAAGTTTGTTGTTGTTGTTCACTAGTTTCAGTCATGTCTGATTCTTCATGATCCCATTTGAGGTTTTCTCAACAGAGATACTGGAGTGGTTTGCCATTTCCCTCTCCAGCTCATTTTACAGATGAGGAAACTGAAGCAAACAGGGTTAAGTGACTTGCCCATGGTCACCCAACCAGTAAGTATATGAGGCTGAATTTGAACTGAGGAAGATGAGTCTTCCTGATTCCAAAGCCCAGTGCTCTATCCACTGTTATCACCTACCTGCCCAAGTACAGGTTTACTTCAACTAATTTATTCATAGAAGATATGACTATAGGTGTTACAATAGTAATAGTCAGTTCCCAAGTCAGATGATTTGATAACAATAGAAAATAAACCAAGCTTCATTTTAGTGAGATTTTGCAGAATGGTATCTTATGATGAGTTTTACTAGAATGTACTAATATTATTACTGGTAAATGGCATTGATTAGGGGAATATTATATGGAGAATGTTTATTGGAATGTATAGTACCAAGAGGGAGTCCAGTGGGAAAAGCCTAGAAATGTAGATTGGAGCCGGATTCTGGAGGGCCCCACTAGACTCGAGTTGTTTATTGGTCTATGCTTTTCTTAGTAAAGACTTTTGACTTTTTCACATCACTCCACAGAACAACATTCAGTAGCATGTGGGTATTCTTCTTTGTGAAAGCTGAAATGAACTGAAGTTCTGCTCTTGTGTTATTAGCCAGAACAGATAATACAAAACACTAGGCAAGCTGCATTGAACTGCTTTATTTTATTCCAGAAGAGAATAGTCCTGTTTCTCTAAACTGACATTTCTAGATAAGTGGGCCCTGTGTATTTATGCTTCAGAGAATACCCTTGTGGCCTGCTAGTGCATGCATTGTGTCTTTTACTGGGGTCCAGAAATTGAAGAGAATAAAAGCAACAAGACGTAAAGTGGGTTGGATTGGAAGACATACATCAGTCTGAAGAACAAGACTCAAGAGGCATCTGACAAAGAGCTAGCTTGCTTTCCCCAGAGCAAACAAAGCAGGAAGATGTCTAAGGAATGATTCCTTTTCTTATTGCCTCACCAGTGACTCATACTCCTTTGCTATTTGAGTCAATTAGGTAAATGCTGTATTTCAGGCTATTCAGCTTTATATTTTTGGAGCAACCAAAAGGATTTGTATGGGTTCCTTTCCTCCACCCCCTTCATAAAGAGTCATTGGGAACAATAAGTTAATCTTGAATTGTTATCAAAGAGAGGAGAAATATATGATCAAGGTTTAGAGCCACTCACAAGTGAGATATCTAAGAAGAAAAATGTGCATACCTACACATGTATGCACATAAACACCCATCAGCAATCAATCTACAAACATCTGTTAAATGTGTAAGATACTGCAAGATACTAGAAATGTCAAAAATAAGCTAAGGTTTGGATTTAGGGAGGGCTAGGACATGGTTGGGAGATAATAAGTAGAGGTATACTGCCAACTAAATTATTTCTAGAAAATATTACTGCAAGTGACACTATGTTAGGAGTCCCTGACTTCAAAGAGCTAACATTCTATCAAGAGAGATGAAAACACACACACACACACACACACACACACACACACACACACACACACACACATAGAGGTAGATAGATATAAAATACACAAATGTACATGTGCATAAATTTATAAAAAGCAATTAAAAATAATGGGGGAAGAGACAAAGCATCTAGTGACATGAGTGTAGGTTTTGCATAAGGAGTGGCACTTGAACTGAGATTTGAAGGAACCTATGGATTGTAAGAGGCAGAGATGAGGAAGAATCACTTTCTATGCTTGGGGAAATAACCTGTGCAAAAGTATGGAAACAGAAGGTGTGATGTTATAAGGAACAAAAAGACCTGTTTAATTTGCGCCAAATAGTATATGAATGGGGGTAATGTATGAGACTGGAAATTTAGGTTGAGACCAGGTTATGAAGAGGAATGAATGAATGAAAATACATTTATTTCATGTTTACTATGTGCCATTTACTAAGGGTACATGTACAAAAGCAAAAGGCCCATGGTTTCAAAGAGCTTATGTTCAAATGGAGAAGACAACAAACATAGGGGAGGATTGTCCAGGGAAGGGTACTTTGGCCTGGAAACAATGGGGGCATAAAAGATTAGATAGACACAAACCATCCAGGAAAAATGGAAGAGTTGAACTGATCACACTTCATGATTCTACACCTAGAGGAGGATGGGGTAGGGAAGAGAACCAATGAGCTGTCAAGGTGGAGAGCTGCCAAATCTGTGGGACCCAAATCTACAGAATGGGGAATAAAATGAAGCAGGGCCCCAGGTTGTCAAGGCAGTGAATGAGGCTATGAAAAAAGGAGAACATGAAATGTAACGTATAAAAAGCTAGATAGACTAAGAAACAAAATATGTGGAGAGTTTTGCAAACCTTAAGGTGTCATGGAAATACTAGCATTTAAAATATTTTTTGTTAATTCTGCCAGTTGCTTTAATTTTTTTAAACTTTACCTTCCCAGGGTGGCTAGGTGGTGCAGTGAATGGAACACCAGCCCTGGAGTCAAGAGGACTTGAGTTCACATCCAACCTCAGATACTTACTAGCCATGTGACCTTGGGCAAGTCACTTAACCCCAATTGCCCTGTCTTCCCCCCTCCAAAAATTAAAATAAAATAATTTTTAAATTTATCTTTCCCACTCCCTCATTCAAACTAAACCCACTGTGACCATCCATTCCCTCACACTCATGGCCTACTAATCATCAACTTTGGGGAACTCATCATTGGATACTTACCATTCCCAGATTGCTGAATAGTGTTGGATCCAAATCTCCAACTGACCATACTCAGTATCTTATAGACACTTAAAATTCAATATATTCCAAATCAAACTTTTGATAATTCATTTCTCTAAATCCAATGTTCCTTAGATTTCACCATTTTTAAATAGCACCATTGTCCATTGGTATTGTTTGATTCTTTCCTGTACTATACTTCTCATATCCATTTAGGGTGAATCATATAAAAATATAAATATCAAAAAGATAAATATGTACCATATACCACCATGAATTAGTGGTATATGACTTTAGCTGACCCTTAAAGGATACTAGGTAATCTTCCAGGTTACTGTTATTGATGTACTTTCTAAAATAAATAACGAAATAGAAACAGCTAGATAATATTGGGTAGAGCATTGAACTTGGAGTAAGGACTTAATCCATCAATAGAAAATTATTTTAAGCACTTATCACGTACCTGAGCAAGCAAAGCACTGAGATGTCTAACTCATGATTTATTTTCTTATTGCTTCATTGGTGACTCATACTCCTTTACTGCTTGAATTAATTAGGTAAATGTATCTCAGGGCAGCTAGGTGATGCAGTGGATAGAGTTCTGGGCCTGGAGTCAGGAAGACTCATCTTCTCGATTTCAAACCTCAGACACTTCTTAGCTGTGTGACCATGTGCAAGTTACTTAATCCTATTTGCCTCAGTTTCCTCATCAGCAAAATGAACTGGAGAAGAAAATGGCAAGCCACTCCAGTATCTTTGCCAAGAAAACCCCATATGGGACCATGATTAGAATCCCAAATGGGGTCACTAAGATTTAGATACCATTGAAATGACTGAAGAATAACACGTACCAGATACTATGCTAAGTGCTGGGGATAAAAAAATAAATTAAAGACAGTCCCTTTCTTCAAAAAGCTCTTTTTTTAAAGCTACACATGTACAATCATATTAAACACATTTCCACAGTAAAGAAGAATCTGAACAAAAGGGAAAAACCATGAAAAAAGAAAAAAAAAACTTCCATCTGCATTCAAACTTTACAGTTCTTTCTCTGGATGTGGATAGCATTTTCCATCATGAGTCTTTTGGAATTGCCTTAGATCACTGCATTGCTGAGAAGAACTAGTCTACCAAAGTCAGTCATTGCACAACACTGCTGTTACTATGTACAATATCCTCCTGGTTCTATTCACTTCAATCATATCAGTTCATGAAAGTCTTTCCAGGTTTTTCTAAATACTGTCTGCTCATCATTTCTTATGGAACAATAGTATTCAATTACATTCACATAGCACAACTTGTTCAGCCATTCCCCAATTGATGGGCATACCATCAATTTCCAACTCTTGGACACCACAAAAAGAGCTGCTATAAATATTTTTGTACATGTAAGTACTTTCCCCTTTTTAATGATATCTTTGAGATACAGACTTAGTAGAGGTATTGCTGGGTCAAAAGGTATGCACAGTTTTATAGCCTTTGGGGCATAGTTCCAAATTGCTCTCCAGAATGGTTGGATCAGTTCACAACAAGAGCTCATATTTTAATGGGGTTGACAGCATGGAGAAAACTAAGTACAAACATAATATATGCAAAGCAGATGGGAGGCAATCTCATAGGGAAAAGCCCTAGCAGAAGTGGGGGAGATCAAAAAAGACCTCAGCAGAAGGTGGACAACATAGTTTTGTGTAAGGCAATCCAAAGCTTGGAAAAGACTTTTGGGGCCATATATACATAAGAAAGGCAGAAAGGTTGTCTACACCTGGTACTCTGCTTCCTCACTACCTACTCTTTCCTCAACCTTAATCTCTAGACAGCTTTTTTCCTACATTACTTGTTTCATTAAAACTGATCTTTGTCACCAATTACATCCTAATCATCGAATTCAGTTATATTTTTCTTAATGTTCTCCTTAACATCTCTGTAATATAGATATTGTTCATCATTGCTTACCTGGAGATTTCCTCTTTTTTTTTTTTTTTTTTTTGGCTTGAGGCAGCATACTCGTTTTATTTCCCTACTGATTAATTCCTTTTGTTCCCTCCTTTATAATTTCTCCATTCTCTTTCTCCACCCACTAGGTGGACATTTCCCAAGGTTCCATCTTTGTTCTTCAGTTTTTCTGTCTACACTCTTTTCCCCTCCCCCATCAGTCTTACTCACTACTAACAATGTGTGAATGATTCTCTTCTGAGTTCCAGATCCAAGTTCTCCAAATAACTGTATTAAATGTCCCATACACACTTAATTTAAGATATCCCAAACCAAACTTTTGAGAATTCTTTTCTCTTATAGTCTTTGGGTTTCACTATTTTTTAAAATGGTACCACTGTTCCTTGGTATCGATTCTTTCCTCTACTATACATCTCATATCCACTTGAGTATAAAGCCCTATTCATTTTCCCTACACAATTTCTCTCCCACCTGCTCCCCAACCATTTCTATATCCATGACCCTAGGATAGAGCCCTCATTACCACCCACCTGGACTATTAGAATACTTTGTTAGCAGAGTGTTCCTATTGTCATTATCTCCTCTCCTATTCTCTCCATCCTCCCTGCCATCTCCATATCACCATCTTCATGCCTCCACTGATCACCATCCCCATCTTTCTGCAACTGGAAACTATGATTCTTTACCCACCTAATGCATAACACGTCTAGCTGATTTCTCATTTTTAAACATTTCCCCTGTTTTCTACTTTCTTCCAGTTTTATCTTTAAATTCCATTAGGATGAAATAAGTTAATTGTGTCTCAGAACAAATGATGTTGTCCATAATTTTCCTCCATTTTCCTCTATAAAGTCTTAACATTTCATTTATGCATCTTTTTACTGCAAACATTCTTTGGTTAATGCTATGTAACTTTAAATGATAGAATAACACATTCTATCAAAAATTAAAATTGATGATCATCTAAAGGGCAGTAGAGTGATAAATGACAGTGTAATTGCCTTTACACTGATAATCAGAATTCAAGAAGTAGCATAAAAGATTGCTAGGAAATAAATGATAAAAAAAAACAAGTGGGCTAGCCATAGAGCAAGAGCAAAGGATAACAGAGGGACTGCCCAGATATTATGCAGGCACTCACAGAATACTAAAAAAAATCTAATCAAGGCCATCTACCACCCTGGGAAAATTCTCCTCGATGGAAGATTTATTAACACAACATGGACAAAAGTTTCATAGAATGAAAAAGTATAGGAGAGTGTTGATCTCTCCATTGGAGAGAGTACTTAACAACATTGTTGTTGTTTAGTAATTTCAGTCATGTCCAACTTTGTAACAACATTTGGGTTTTTCTTGGCAAACATGCTGGAGTAATTTACCATTTCCTTCTCTAGCTCATTTTACAGATGAGGAAATTGAGGCAGAGTTAAGTGACTTTCCTGGGGTCAGCTAGTTAATAAGTGTCTGAGGCTAGATTTGAACTCGAAATTTCTCCTGACTTCAGACCCAACACTCTACCCACTGCACCACCTAGTTGTACTACTGAATCACATAAATACAGTCAAAGATCTATGGTTATTTGTGAATATGTAGTATACATTTACTATACTAGAAGCTCTATGTGAGACCAGTTTATTAAAATTATGCCTTTCCCTTGAGTACCTAACATAGTAGATACATAATAAATGCATGCTGACTATAATTTTTCCCTTTTTTGGACTTTGATTACTATTATCTGCACCAAGGCATACAGGTGGTATTATGGATAGAGCACTGGGTCTGGAGTCAGGAAGACTTGAGCTCAAATCTGGCCATAAACACTCTGACCTTAAACACTTCCTAGTTGTATGACTCTGGACAAGACACTTAACCTCTGTTTTTTTCATTTTTTTAAACTGTAAAATGGGAAGGATAAGAACACAAAATTGTTTGGAGGATCAAATTGAGATAATATTTGTAAATTGCTTAGCAGAGTGGCTGGCACAGGGTAGGCCCTATATAAGTGCTTATTCCTTCTATTCACTAGGAACATATTGCCTTGAGACCTCTCTTCCTGTCTTGAATGGTTATTTAAATCTTGTATTGCTACTTAATGTATATCTGGTTATATCTGGTCTCCCCAAAGTACATTATGAACTCCTAACAGCAACCATGTCTTCTACTTCTTTGTGTACCTCCTAGGGGCAGCTAGCAGGTGCAGTGGATAGAATGCGGGGCCTAGAGCAAGGGCTCTCAAATTTATTTGGCCTGCTGCTCCCTTTTCAAAATAAAAATTATGCAGTGCCCCCCTGGAAATCTGCTTTCTTTAACTCTTTAAGGTTTTTTTTTTGGTTTAATTTGCATAATTTCAAAAAATATAATTTTAAACATCTTAAATTTAATAATTTATTGTAAATTTGTGGGGGGGTTTTCTGGCACTGAAATTTTGATAATGAATATTGCATTGTGTAACCATATTCCCCTCCTGCCAATGCATGCTGGACTTCCTGACAATGCAGGCCACACTTATCTATTGACACTTGCTCATTTAGACCTGTTAGTGGACTTGACCACTGATGGATTATAACTTGCATTTTGTGTGTTTATTTAGAAAATAATGTAATCACTATGACTTTAACTCTGTTACACAACAGATGAAACATGTATGAATGGTTTTCAAAATGTTCTTGTCTTCTCTTCTTTCCTTATGCTTCTACCACCCATTTATTTTTATTCAACGCCCCCCAATCGCGCCCAAGGCTACTATTGCCCACTTGGAATGTTCTAGCTCCCCCACCCCCACCCCAGGGGAAGTATGGCTTCCTTTGGGAAACTTTGGGTCCTAGATTCAAGGAGATAAAAGTTCAAATCCACCCTTAAATACTTACTGTGTGATATCAGCAAATAATTGAAACTCTGTCTGCCTCAGTTTCCTCATCTATAAAATGGAGATAATAACAGCACCTATCTCCCAGGGTTGTTGTGAGGATCAAATGAAGTAATATTAGTAAAGTCCCTGGCACATAGTAGGTACTTAAATGTTTGTTTGCTTCCCCTCCTCCAGCACCTGGTGTTCTGGAGGTCATATAGCACTCATTGCATAGATAATCATAGCTGATTTTGATAGTCTGTGATGCTAATTTATGATTCACAAAGTGCTTGCCTACAAGGCAGGTTTCACAGCTGTTAGAATGGCCACTTTAGAGATGAGAAACTAGAAGCTCAGAAAGTCACAGAACTTCCCCAAGGTCACACAGTGGCAGAGCTGGGTTTTGACTTTTGAAAGGAGTTCCACTAGAACAGGTTTCATTCTGTGATTTTGATAGGAGGCAGAGAATGTTGCCCAGGCAGCCTAAACCCTAATAGGTTGATTGACTGAGTAGACCTTACAGTAGTACTTGGGTTGCCATAAAAGGTGGATATGGCAGGTTAGACAGGGAGCAGAAAATGAGCAGCATATTTTTCAAAGGAGAAATGTTTGGCATTTGCTTTGAATTTAAATATCCTTGCTCATAAGCTGTTCTGATTTTTGTCTAATTTCAGATCCAAAATGACCTTTGGAAGAACAGCATGATTTATGTTCTGTTCTTCCTTTTTCTATCTGTTCTCCATAGGGAAATGACTTGACAGAGAGAGGGATGGTTGGGAGGTGGGAGGGGGGAGGGAGAAGGGAAGAAAAAAAGGGAGAGAGGGGGAAGGAAAGTGTGTATGTGTGACTCAAATTCAACTTGTTGCTTATAGGCCCTCATGGGTGAATGTAATGTGTTACCCTTTGTCCAAAATGACAATACGTGTTGAAATGAATTTCTTCCTATTGAACACACATACTCATACACACACACACACACACACACACACACACACACACACACACACACACATCCAGGTCCTGTGAAAAATTTAGAAGTCATTACCTTTGACACATATTGAACAGAAGACTGAATCATAAAATAATTGATGTCAAAGAAGTGTTTTTTTTTTTTTATTTTTTGGAGGGGGGAAGACAAGGCAATTAGAGTTAAGTGACTTGACAAAGTCACATGGCTAGTAATGTTAAGTGTCTGAGGTTGGATTCTAACTCAGGTCCTCCTGACTCCAGGACTGGTGCTCTATTCACTGCTCCACCTAGTCGCCCCCAAAGAAGCATTTCAATGTTGGTTCTGAAGAATCAAAAAATTCTAAGAATTGGAAGGGACCTCAGAGGTCATCTACTTCAATGCATACCTGAGCTACAAACAAACCCCTCACAATGCAAAAAGCTAAAGCTCAGCAAAATCTAATGAACTTTTCTCAGACATAGTTGCCCAGATAAGATAATATATGTGAAATACTTTGTAAACTTTAAAGTGTTATATAAATTATGGTCATTATCTTCTTAAATGCATTATCTTATTATTATTTTGTTTATCTCATTATTATCTTATTGAACCTACTACGTGCCAGGCACAGGTGAAGAGATGCAAATGAATGAAAGAAAAAGCATTTGTTAAACACTTATGTGCCAAGGATTGTGCTAAACTAGCATAAAGAAAAAAAAGCAAGACAGTCAACCCCCCCCCATTATTCTCCCCAATAGCTCACCCTCCCACCTTTCAGCTTCCTTTTGTACCTTGTCTTCTGCTATTAGATTGTAAGTTCCTGGAGGGCTGCTACTGTCTATTTTTATTTCTGTTTGTATCCCCGGTGCTTAACACAGTGCCTATAACTTAGTTGACTTAGTTGAGTCTTAATGAATGTTTTCTGAATTCAAATTGAACTTTTAAAATTCTATTTATTGCTCTTAGCTTAGTTCTCTGGGGTCAACAAAACAACATTAGTCCATTTTATATTAGTCTAAAGAATTCCAAATAAAGAAAAACAAGTTCTTGTGATTATCAGTACAAGATACACTTTCTCTCCACTTCCATCACCAAATGAGTATGAAGCTCCAACCCATTCTTTCAGTGCCCACATGGAAAAAAAATCCTTGTCCTCCAGTTCTCCCTCAGATTAAGATTTTAATGAATATAGAGATAATTGCAGCAATGCAAGAACTCAGGATATATTTTTTTGTCCTTAAGAAGCTTAATTTGATGCCTGCCCCTCTCCTCCGTCAAAAGAATGGAGGATGTTTAAATGAGCCGGGAAGATTCAAGTCTTAGCCAGGAAAGGTTTGCAGGGCTACAAGGATAGCTGACTCTGCGAATAGATTTATTGATCCTACAGTTGTCTGAGTCCATTTCATTTCACCATTTCTTTCTCCCAGGGAAAATGAAACAAACATACAAATATTTTCCAAAAATATTCAGGAAGGTACTGAAATGCTACTATTCCTGTGCAGTCCCTGAAATGGTCTGTTATATAATGACTCTCACTAATGGATAGCAAGAGAAAGGAAAAATACAGGTAGTGCTAATGGTGCAGAAAGACATGTCCAGATATACTGAGCCCTGAGAAATGCAACTGCTTACATTAATAAGAAGAAATTATGTTTTGTAGCAAGAACGTATCTAGCAAATATGAGGCAAATTATGTTATTTTTGTAGGCAACAATCTGCTCTGAATAGTAAAGTGACTCTGCAGAAAGGAACAATGCTCTAGGTCTAGACTAGAAGAATTTTGACAATCAAGCTATGCCACGATGAATAAGACAAAGGTCTAATCTATTGGTCATGAAATGTTTTATGGTTGTGTGACTCATTTATCATATACAACTGTTTTCACTGACATTTTGAGATAATGCTCTTGAATGATGATTCAGTTCACTTCATTACTTGTTTCAAAATACCAGTTATTTGATTTTCAAGTGACATGTTTTCTCCCAATTTGAACACTTGCTGCTATATATGACAACTGCAGTATACTCTGTAGACCTGTTCTTGTTTTGTGGAATGGATAGCTATAGCACTGAATGGGGAGGGTTATTTTTTTTCCCAACTCAAAATCAATTTCACAGTTATTTATTTAGTCTTCACTATGTACAAAGTATTGTATTGTTCATTATCAGTAATCATTATAAGATCATGTTTACTGGAGGACATGATAAAGAACTGGAGAGAGACAAACATTTTCTTGATTAAAAAAAAAGAAAGAGAATGGAGTTTGACAGGTATAAGTGAGCTTGACTGGTAGATTCAGAACTGGTTGAATGGCTGGAAACAAAAGAGTAGTCCTTAATGGGATAGTGTTAACTTGGAAAGAAGTCTTTAGTGGAGTGACCCAAGAATCTATCCATGGCATTGTGCATTTCAGTATTTTTTTTTCAACAATATGACTCTCAATATTGTTGATGAGGTAAAGTTCTGTGGAATAGGTAACAGATGATAGAGTCTATGTGCAAAAAGGGTCTTGACAAGTTAGGATTGGCATCTAGGCCAGATATATCAAGTAAATTATCAAACCAAACTAAAATGTAAAGGGGAAATATTTAACAAAATAAATTTTAAAAACACAATAAAACATTTTGTTGTTCACTTGTATCTGACTCTTCAGGACCCAATGTGGTGTTTTCTTGACAAAGATACCTAGGTAAACAGGGTTAAGTGATTTGCCCACTATCTGAGACCAGATTTTAACTCACAAAGATGAGTCTTCCTGAATTCAGGCCTGGAACTCTATCCACTGTGCCACCCTGTGCCCCCTAGTTGCCCTACAATAAAACACAGGTTATATTAATATGTGATATTTTTGTTTAGTATTTTATTTTTCCCTATTTACATGGAAAAAAAATTTAAGGGGTGGCTAGGTAATGCAGTGAATATAGCACAGGCCCTGGAGTCAGGAGGACCTAAGTTCAAATGTGGTGAAGTGGAGTGCCAGGCCTAAAGTCAGAAAGACTCATTTTTGTGAGTTAAAATCCGACCTTAGACACTTATTAGCTATGTGATCCTGGACAAGTCACTTAACCCTGTTTGCCTCAGTTTCTTCAACTATAAAATGAGCTGGAGAAATATGGCAAATTGTTGTAGTATCTTTGCCAAGGAAAGTCCAATGGAGTCACAAAGAGTCATTTGAGACAACTGAAATGACTGAACAATTGATTGACCTATGCCATATTCAAGTGTAACATATGCTTTAAAGAAGGGAGAAATTCTAAGAGAGGTAGTTTACATCATGAAGTAGTTTATATCATGTTGTAATCTATCTCCCTTAGACCTGGAGATCAAAGACATAATGTGGCACAATTGACAGAGAAATAGTGTTAAAACAAGGAAACCTGAATTCAAGTCCTACTTCTGATACATACTGGCTCTGTGTCTGTGGATGAGTCAATTGAAGTAAACAGGGTTAAGGGACTTGCCCAGGGTCACAATCTAGTACATGTCTAAAGCTAGATTTAAACTCAGAAAAATGAGTCTTCTTGACTCCAGGGCCAACACTTTAACCAATGCCCAATCTAGCTGTCCATTATTAATCTTCAGTAATGGAGTAAAATTTAGTAATAGAGGGGATTACTCACCTGGTAATCACAATGAAATTAAGGGTATGTCCTTATGCCTATATCTAGAGATAAAGGTATTTTCACAGAATCACTGAATCATAGAATTGGAAAGGAACTAAGAAGGTATCAAGACCACCCCATGCTTGGGCATCCCTACAGTATCTTCTATAACATCCATGAAAAAGGGACACCCAGCCCTTCCTTGAAGACCTCCAATGAAAGGCAATTTATTGAGGCAGACTATTGCACTTTTGGGTGATTCTATTGTTAGAGGAGATTTTATCTTACGTGTATGCCAAATCGATCTCTTTTCATTTCTACTTATCACCCCTAGTTTTGTCTTCTTAGAACTCTAATTGATTTCCATCTTATTAGATTCAGCCCAAATTTTTCTAATGTTGGGATCTTTTTGCCTCAGTTGCCTGATATAGTGACTATCTTTCAAGCTTTGTGTCATTTATAAATTTGAGAAGTATATCTTCTATGCTTTCATCTGAGTCACTGATAAAAATTTTGAGCAACCCAGGGGCAAGGATAGATCTATCCCACTGAAGACCTCATTCTAAGCTGACATCAATCCACTAATGAGTCATTTTTTTACCCTAGGGTCAAAGTGTTTAATGTGAATTCATTATCTTCCCTCAACCCTTCACAAACAAAAGGACAAAACAAAACCTACTTTCCTCTCCAGACTTCCCTCTTTCTATGGAGGGCATGGAATCTTTCAACTCAGATTTACTACCTTGGAAATATCCTTGACTCTACTTTATCCTCATTTCTCCCCTGCCCCCATATCTAATCAATTACTCTCAATTTTGCTTCCCCAGCATCTCTTGAATCTGTCCCCTACTTTTTACTCACACAGCCACTACCCCTCTTCTAATCCACAACTTTATCACCTCTCTCCTAGGTGGTGGCAAGATTTCTCTAATTAGTCCTCCTGCTTCCAGTGTTTTCCCTCTCTAATATTCTGTAATAGTATATATTCCATTCCATATTCTGTCTTTCCACCTGGAATGCACTGCTCCCTCATTTCTGACTTGTATACTCTCTAGCTTTTTTCAAGGTCAAAGTTCTATCTAAGACCTTGTCTGATCCCCTCAGTTGCTGGTACCTTCTTTCATTCTGAAATTACTTTGTATATATGTTATATTGACTTTTATGTATTCAGGTATTTTCCTTCTGTCTAGAATATAAGGTCCTTGAGGACAAAGACTATTGAATTTTTTTCTGCATTATATCCCAAGTACTTGGTATAGTACTTGACACATAGTAGGCAATTAATAGACAATCACAGTCAGAAATAGGTTTATAATTGGAAGAGAACTCATATGTCTTCTGGTCTGGCCCTCATTTTACTAAAATAGGGAACCTGAGACCCAGAGAAATGAAGTGACTTGCCCAAAATCATTCAGGTAATAATCAATCAATCAATAACATAGCTTTTGTGCCAGGCGAATTCTGCCTAAGCACTGGACACACAAAATGGCAAAAGGCAGTCCCTACCCTCAAGAAACTTACAATCTACTAGGAGACACAACACGCAAACAAACAAGTGTGGCTCCAGGAGATGGAGTGTCATGTTTGTGGAACAACGAGGAGGCCAGTGTCTCTGGATCAAAGAGAATTTGGTGGGGAATAAGGTGTAAGTAGACTGGTAAAGTAGGAGGGGGCTAGGTGAGTTTATGAAAAATTTGGATGCCAGAGTATTTTGTGTTCGTATTTGTTCTTGGAGGCAATAGGTACACATTGGAGTTTATTGAGGGGGATATTTGGCATGTACCTTGCAGAGCCAGGATTTGAACTTGAATTCTCTGACTCCAAAGACAGTTTTGTTTTGTTTTGTTTTGTTTTTTCCCACCAAATCAAATGACTGCTTTAAAGGAGAGCAGCATGAATGTATGTATGATTTAGTGGATAGTTCCTAAAAAGTTGTTTGAGGTACATAAAGGTTAAGTGAGATGCAGAGTTAGACAGACAGCAAGTATGAGAGTCAAAATTTGAACACAGGGCCACCAGACCCCTAAAAGTAACACTTTATTCACTGGAAGCAAACTACTTCTATCATACACCTACCCCAAACTCTGCAAACCATGATTTACATGGTTGTAGAAAGCTACGCTATATTTAACATGCTTTCAAATATGTTAACTTGTATGATGCATACAGTTTTTTGAGGTGAGAAGGGCTAGCTGCTGTTATCTTCATCTTATGATGAAGGTTGTTCTGTAGGTTGTTGTAATGTTAATGAAACGGGAAGATTTTTCCCACCCATTAATAGGTCTATGTGCCCAGCTGTGATATATCCTGAATCACAGCGTTCATTGGGGGAAGGAACTTGCTTAAATAGAAGCTTGCTTAGGGGAAGCTTGCTTGTGGGAAGACTTTCACACCTTTTGGTACTTATCTAATTAGGCTGTGAGTGAGGACAGTTTTGATGCTTTCTGGCTCTGAGAAGTGTATATAGACTCTGAATTGGTATTTTGCTTTGAGGGTTCACTCATGAGAAGGATCTTTTGATTTCCTAATGGAGTCTGTAAGTAACAATATGTTTGGAGCCTCCGAACTGCTTAGATATCTGTGCTCCCTTGATCCAGTGATGTATGTAAAGTGTATAGCATTATTGCTTTGGTCAGACAGTTAGAGCCCCGTCTGTTGCTCAGAGATCAGCCTTGGCCCAGGGCAAGGTTAAAACTTTACATCGAGGCAAACGCACTGAGGGTGCTTTCTTGTCACCTTCCCCTGGGATAGTTTGAGAGCCAGGGGTTAGAGTTGTCTATGGTGGGTGGGGGGAAGTGCCATTGACCCCAGAGGACCTGCCTTGTTGGTTTTGTCACCCCTCAGGAAAAAGAAGCACAGGCTGGAGCAGTGTTAATACTGGGACTTGGCTCATTAGAGCATGTGTATACCTGAGGGTGCCAGGAGAGAGCCTGCAGTTGCAGTGTGGGGAAGACATAACCCCAAGAGTACTTTTATTGGACATTTCTAGTTTGGATTAAGGGAAGAGCTGGTTGCTCACTCTCCAAAGAGTTTGACTCTCAAAGAATGTATGGGGGAGGTATGTTATCTTATTTTTATACTTTTTTTGTTTCTTTAAAGCCATGTGGCCACCCTAGTAATGAGTTGTTGTGTTGCTATGTATTTTGCAAATGTGAAGCTCATGGTGTGTTTATTTTATGGGAATTATATCGATCTTTCATATATATATATATATATATATATATATATATATATATATATATATATATATATATATACATATATATATATTTCTCAAGAGATGTTAATGCCTCTATTTGTTCCCGGATCCATAAGCACAAAAATTTCTTGTTCACCTGTGTATATTGTAAAAGCTAAGTGTTAGACTTAGGGTCTAACTAAAGGCCAGGGTCCTGGAGAGGTAGAGTGTAAGTACAAGCAAGATTGGCTTTTTGTTGTTTTCTTTTTGGAGTTCAGTTTCCCAGACTCAGGCTAAATTGTAAACATCTGAAGGATTAATCGCCTTTGAACCCTGATAATTCACAGCTGTGCTGAGTTCAATAGGTTTTGTGCCTCAATCAGTGGCCCGAGTCTCTGTTATATATTCTTGGAGGTTGGCATTTTGTTTTGGGGGGTATGCTTATGAGAAGGATCTTTTGATTTCTTTGTTGAGACTCTGAATAGCCTTATGTTCAGAGCCCTCTCTCTGCTTAGATGTCTGTGCTCCCTCAATCCAGTGATGCATGTAAAGCGTATAGCAACATTGCCACAGTATAGCAATATTGCCACATTCAGATTTCTGTTGTTTTAATGCTAATTTCTTTGCTTGTAATTTTTCACTCACTTCTTTCTTTGTAATTAAAGTAGGATTATTAACCCTTTCAAAGCTGTCTTCCCTTTATAAAGCAGATCAAAAGAACCTGTGCTAGCAGGCCATCCTGGGTGCTAGGGTGCTTGCTAATACTGTAGTGACACCCAGAGATGTTAAATAACTTTCTTAAGATTTCCTATCTATGAGAATCAAAGCCTTGACTAGAAATGAACCACAAATGTCTATCTCTGATGTGAAACTTTACCTCACTCAGTTTGGGGGAAATGCTCTCCTATTTCTGGCCATGCCTCAAATCAGTCTCATACCACGGATGAAATGTAATTTTGCTCCCATCTTTCTATCTCAGTAAATGCAAATTCTTCACTTTCCTTCATCATCCTACATCCAATCAATTACCTATTTTTATTGATTCTAGCTTGACATTTCTCTTTCCTTCTTTCCACTTAGATGGCCACTGCTTTAACTTGGGTCCTCTTTGCCCCCTCCTGGACTATTTCAATGGCCTCTTTAGGTCTCTGGCTCCAATTTCTTTCCTTCCAGTGCAGGAGTTCTTAAGGGGACTATGAGCTTATTATTAAAATATTTTGATATCTGCTTTTGAACATGATTGGTTTCTATTGCAATGTTATGTATTTTATTTCATGTATTTAAAATATCCTTCTGAGAAAGGGTCTTTAAGTTTCACCAGATTGCCAAAGGGGTCCATGACACACATACAAAAGATTTAGAATCTCTTCTCTAGTCTTTTCCCTCTAATCAATCCTCAATCAAGATTTCATAATAATCTTCCTAAACTACATATTTCATCATGTCAGCAACCACCTCAGTAGTCTTCAGTACCTTAATATTGCCTCTGAAATAAAGTATAATTTCAGTTTAGTAATAAAGTCCTTCCTAATTTGACTCCAGGGTATCAAACATATCACTTTCCTCCCCTTTACTTATTTTAAGATGTCATAAAACTAGACAACTCTAATCTCCAATTTTCTAATCTCAGCTTTTCATCTCTATTTTCCATCTCCCATCTTCATGCCTTTGCATAGATTGTACTCTAACCCTGAAGATTTCCTTCTTACTTCCTCCTATTGAAAATCAGGCAGTTCTGATCCTCCAAGATGATAGTGTTTTCTCCTTTCTAAAACTCCCTTGTTTGGGGTTACCTGTTTATATGGTATATCCTCTTTATATTCTTGTAAAAAGTTTGAATAAAAGGATCATTTAAAAATTCTTTATATACATAGTACCTAATACTGGGTCTTGTACATGATACATCTTAATAAGTTTTTGTTGAATTTAATTGGTTCATCATTCAACTAGTTGGGAATCCATATGACTGTACTGTTACTTAGCCCCAATCCCTTCCTTCACCCACAAAAATAGTATAAGGGACTGCCACATGTTTTTCTAAAACCTAAGTATACTATGTATATTGTATTTTCCTGATCTATAGGTTTAATTAATCTGTCAAAAAGAGGAAATGAATTTACTCTGTCTGATTCCTATAGCTATGAATGCTCATGGAGATAACTACTTCCCTTTCTAAATTTTCATACACAAATACTTTAAAATATCTTCAAGAATGTTGCTAGGTTTTGAAGTCAAGCTCACCAGTCTATAGCTGGTTGGCTTGTATCCTTTTCCTTTTATGGAAAATTGGAACATTTATCCTTCTTCAATCTTGAAGTACCCTTCCTATTCTCAACAGTGTTTCAGAGATCATTGACAGTAGCTTAGCAGTCACATGTACCTATTCAGGGTCAGTCATATGGGAGAGGGAGAGTACTCATTCACTCTGCAATACAAGTATGTTATTTTCAGTACCTGCCCTCCCAAGAGGCAGTTAGCCAAACTTTGCAAGAAATTGGCTTTAGAAATGTATCTTGTACTTGTGATCTGCTCTGCTCCCCTTTCTTAATCCTAGCAGAGACTAACTGTGATAGAAGGCCATTCTGAAGATGATTATATGAAACAAGATCTTTCCCTCATTCAGTTTTTCTGATCCTTATACCAAATAATCTGTTGTTTGAGTTTGAGTGTTTCCCTCTGAGTTGTCCCATTAGGGACTCATACAAGGGAGTATCTATTGTAGCTTATGTTTGTAGGGAAGAAAACAATCTGTGTTTGTGGGTCTCAGGAAACAACTAGGGACTTTGCCTGAAGAGGCCAGATTGTTAGGAATGGTGACTGTTGATGAAAATAAGTCCCAGGCTAGACTACCTCAGTTTTGTCCAAGAGTATTGGTATGAGGTTCCCCCATTTCTATTTTCAAAGGGCAACACCTAACGAAAGAGACTATTTCCTCTTGAGGGAGGAAGAACTTGTTAGACAAAGGTTGATTCCAAATGCAGCAGCAGCAGCAGCACCACCATCATCATCAATACCTCTAATTTTTCGTGACACTTACTATATGCCAGGCACTGTGCTAAATGTTTTATACATATTATCTCATTTAAATCTCATAACTATTCTAGAAGGTAGGTGCTATTATCATTTTATCCATTTATATTATCCATTTTACTGTTGAGGAAAAAGAGACAAACAGATTTAAGTGACTTGTCTAAGATCACATAGTGAGTGTCTGAGGTTATATTTGAACTCAGTTCCTCCTGAATCCAAGCCCAGAGCTCTATCTACTCTGCCATCTAGTTGCCTCTAACCCAACATCAGCCATATTCAATCCATTAACAGGCATTGATTAAATACCAACTATATGCTAGGCAACTTGTTAGACACTGAAGACATAATTTAAAAAAATGAAATAATCTCTGTCCTCATTATATTCCATAGGGATAAACAACATATAGGTGTGTACAAAAGAGAAACAAAATCAATACATGATAATTGAGGGTGATTGTGTGGAGGCATTATTGGCAGGTAGGCTATGGGGAAAGTCTTCACATAGGAGGTTTCCCTTGAGCTGATCTTTAAATAAAATCAGGAATCCTAAGAATTAGAAGTGAGGAGGGAGGGCATCCCAAATGTAAATGGAGTAAGGGGGGGGGGCATTCTGTGTAAGGCACAGAAATGAGAGATGATGTCTTGTGTGATGAACAGAAAGAAAACCAATTTAGCTGGACCAAAGAATGCATAAAGTAATGTAATATATGATTGGAAAAATATTTTGGAGCCAGATTATAAAGGGAATATGCTCCTGATTGAGTGATATTAAATAACATAAGGAAAGCACCCTTAGTTTAAACCTCCTTTGGGGGGGCTTTTTAAAATGAAGACACTTAGCCCCATTACTATGGCTGACAGAAAAGCTGAATTATTCTTGTTGAACCTCTGAACATTAATGATAGTTACACTTCCTGCTGCAAAGTGAGCTGTCTTAAGAGTTTATTACAAAGTTTATTTTTTCTTTAGTCAGTTACACTGTTGATATCTTATCTCTGCTTCTTGGAGAAAGTCTGCTTTCTGTCACTTTATTGCTCCAGAATGGGAGTACAACAAAGAACCCATTCTTCATGCTTATCTTCAGCTGTCATCTACAGTGTTTGTTATATTCATTATCCTCACTGGTTTCTCTTGAGAAAGTTTAAAAAAAAACCTGGGTGGAACTTTTCTAGTTCTTTCAATTGTCTCCACCACCTAATGTTCTATTCTTTGTCTTCATGTACTTTAAGATGAATATCTTTATCTACAATTGTTCATTTAGAAACTAATTTTCTCTTCTCTTTGGAATTCTCTCTCCTTTTCTTTTTCTTTCTTCCTTGCCTTTCTCCCTCTCCCCCTTTCTTTCTTTGTTTTTTCCTCTCCTTCCTTCCTTTTCCATTTGCTAACAATCCAATGAGCTAAAGCCAACCCCTCCCCCCCCCCCACCAAAAAAGCATTACCATCTGCCTTACCACTTTGTTTTAAAATCCTCTAGGGCTATCATCTGACCGCTGCTAAAAACTAAGGACCCTTGGGCCCTGTCATACACCCTTTAGCTAAATCATTTTTCTATGGCTCTTTCCTTCAATTACAGTATGAGTTCCTTGAGAGTAGGAACTATCTCATTGTTGCCTATTTGCTTTCCCAATACTATAATGTTTGGCACATAATAAGCACTTAATGATTTTCATTCATTCATTTAAATAATTCAGTGACTTGTGGTTTTATTCATGTAGCTACTCACCTTACTGGTGAATATGGCAGACTTATCATGTCTTTGAGATTTTCTGTGGTTGAAAAAAAATTATCATCCTGTGACTAATCTGGTGATTAAGGTTGATGAATTTAGCTAGGCTGGTCCTTTGACAATGCCCAAACAATCTATCACAAGTCAAGTACTAGAAGCTTTTCTAGCTCAGTAGAGGACAAGTCAGACTTTTGACTGGGCTAACCCTAGAATACTGGAACACTTCTATGCTACCATGAAGCATGAGAGCAAGACTTCAGTGAAGTAAGTAAAAATTATTAACCACTAAAATGATATATAATAAAAATTCAAAAATGCAAAAACAAAATTACAATTGGCCCTAGCCCCCCCCCTTTTTCCTATCAAAGATTTAAATTTATAGAATCTTACAGAGCTAATGGACTTCTGATGACATCTAATTGAAGCTTGAATCTCACCTACAATTTCTCAAACTAGTAATAATCCAGCTTTCGTTTTGAAGACACCTACTGATATGGTGCTCAGTGATGAGGTATGGCCTCTGGGAGCCCCCTCTAGCTCTCCTTCATTCCTTGAGGTACAGGGTCTGGGAACCCCCCTTGAACTCCGATTAAATCATCTCATTTGATGAGGCAATACGCCTTACATTGTGGGCCCAAAGCTCTGTTTGGCATTCCTGTTACTAGACTTCCCACACTTGAGCCTTATTCAAAATATTAATCAATGCTTGAACTGGCCTAGCCCACTGGCTGGGACCTGAGCAGGGGTCCCTAAGGGGGAGGGGCCATGCAGGGTAGGAGATATGTATGGTGTAGGAGACAGGAAATGAGGGGTGTTGGGCTGGAGGAAAAGGGAAGGGGAACCAAGGAGAAAAGGGTTGGGGTACAGCAGAAGGGGCTAGGGGAGCTGCCTCAGTGACCTGAGCAGGAGTTGCTGAGGGGAGAGGGGCTGGAGCCATACAAAAGGGGTCATTTAATTGGTCCCCATTGCCCCTCTGTGGAGGGGCTTTAGCTTCAAGCATCTAACAGCCTTTCCTGAGAACCTTGTTCTGAGAAAGTTCACCAAAAGCCATTAAGTAGGCAACTTCCATCCATCTTCCTTCTTTGCTATAGTATGATTCTAACTGCAAGAGAGTATTATCTTTTAAAGTCCCCAAAACAGGCCATGATTCATCGTCTTCTAGGCTATACCTAGGCCAAACAGTGTTGGCAAAAAAAAAAAAAAAAAACCCAAATTTTTATTTTTAAGATCTCCAGAGAAACTAAATTTTTTCTAATGTTGTAAAAGAAAACCCAAAGGTGAACTTTTGGGAGCTACGGGCATAGGGCCTGGAAGTCCCTTCCTCCATAAAGGAAGTTTTGAGAGTAAACCTCAAAAAACAAACAAACAAAAAAACACAAAAAAGTATCTGAAGTTTTCCCAGTTCCCTAGCTCTGAGAGAATTGAAATAATATGGCTTACACTTCCAGATGGGGCGCCTGTCCTTATCTTCCATTCTTCAGAAGCTGCCCACATGTCCATGTTCTCCAAAATAACCAAACAGGGCCGAGAACCTGAAGTCAGGCTGAGCACAAAACAGCCTCCTAGCTGTCTGACCTAATGGGACCCGAGAGGTCAGGCCCAAAAGAAAAACACACACACACACACACACACACACACACACACACACACACACACACACACACACACACACACACACACACACACACACCCTCCCCCACAAAACAATCCCAAAAAAATGCACTTCCGAGGTAGTAGAGAAAGAGAGAGGCTTGTGTACTTTCCAGTCCTAGCTGGAGAAGAGGTTGAGATTAGCAGTGTTTTGGGTATCAGGGAACCATAAAAATGAAGGTTACCCATAAAGAGGGTTAGGGTTGCTCTCGAGACCCTAAAATACCACACATCAGGTCCTGCCAAATGAATTCGACTCAAATCTTCTTTCAGCCAAAAAAAAATAAAGTTTATTAAAAGTTCTCTTGCATTAGACACAGAGTCAGAGTAAGTCTGTGCTAGGTCATTCCATGGTGCTCTCACAGACATGGAGACAAGATGGGGTCTTATATACAGAAGGTTATGGAAGGAATCTAGGGGTGGTCTAGAGGAGGAGTTTGTAGGGAGTCTTCAGGAGGAGTTAATGAGGTCAATGAGTGATTAAGAGTGGGAAGTTGCTGGAGGCTACCTGAAGACTACTGACAATGGTGGGCTAGGCCAGTTCAAGGGTGGATTGATATTTTGATAGGCTCACGGGTGGGAAGTCTAGTGACACTCTTAGGCTCAGCCACCAGGTAAGGCTTATTGCCTCATGCAAATGCCTCACCAAATGAGACAATTTAATCAGAGTTCAAGGGAGGTTCCCAGAGCCCATACCTCATCACTCACTATCTCTGAAAACATTTCATTCTATTTTTAGAAAGTACTTAATACTAGAAAATTGAGACCCAAATCTTCCTCCCCCTCTTTCCATCTATTGATACAAAACCTTTAGCTTCAAGCAGAATGTCAAGTCCTTTCATATATGATAGCTCTTCAAATATGTGAAAAGAGCTGGTATCCTTCTGAGCCTTCTCATGACCAGGTTGAAGATTCTCATTTATTTCAAGGGATTTATGTACTCTTCAGAGTAATTTTTCCTTTATTCCACCACTGTCTACAATCTATTAGCTAATTCTCTACTGTTCTCCCTCCCCACTACTGTCTTGAATGTCCATTGTAGTCCATTTAAACCTACATAAAAAGACCAGATGTTTTGAAAAGAGAAAGGGGGGTACCCTTTTACCCCTGGATACTATGATCCGATCCAAGTCCACAGCCTCCAATGGATAGCTTTGGTGGTGATTTCATACCCCATATTCCCATGCACACACAACTTTGTCAGATCTTTTCTAGAGTCATTTTTGCCAAAGCTATTAGTACTAGAATAAACATCCATTACACTGATTGATGATGTATCTTTAAAATGGTTTCCTTCACCACAGAAGAGAAAATGATGAAAGTAATTTGAAAAATATGCTGTAATACAAACCAATTCCTAAGTTTCTCCCAAATTAAAACATTGGGGGAGCATAAAACTGTTTACTATGACAGATGATGTTATTCTTAATGCACAAAAGGGGGAGCTTTCTTTCCTTTGATATAATATCACTACAGTCAGGAATTCAGTATTAGAAATAAAAGCTATGTTCTAGGCTTTTCTCATAAGTTTTCAGCAGATTTCTTCCCTTCTCTTGCTTCTGTTTCCTCATAGGTAAAATGACTAAACTAGATCATCCCTACAAGCCTTCCCTACCCTTTGATTGTGCATTTCAATACTTATAGGTTTATAGATATAGAACGGCACAGAACCTTGGCTGTCATCAAATCCAACATGTACTTCATTTTATAGATGAAGAAACAGTCCCAGGGTGGTCAAGGGCCATGACCATTGTCAAATTTGAATTCATCCCTTAGCCTCTGGGTTGGATTCCAAACCCAATTCCTCTGACTCCAGACAGTGTTCTTTCTACTGGGCAACACTGTTCTTCAAAGATCCTTAGCTCTGTTCATGTGTGTCCTTCCACTGACAAAGATCATAGGAGCAAAACCCTTCCAATGTACTTTGATCAAACACCTTCCTGGGTCAGCTAAGCAAATAGATAGAAGGATAAATAAATGGATAAAAAATTAATTTATTAATGACATCTACACCTGTGGCCAACAAAGTACTAAACAAGGATGATCCTCCAACAGCAGACCACAGTCTATTGCTGGACCTGTTCCCAAATCTCTGCCATCTTGGTAGAAGCTGCCAGAGCTTGTTGCTCCATGAACATAGACTTGGAAAACTCAGGGTCACCACTGTGCTATACTGCAGTGTAATAGTGCTCAGGGTATTGAAAGACTTTAGTATTGGACAGTGATTTAAGTCTTCTATCTGACAATCACTATGTAGGTGAAATTGGGCAAACCGTAGGAGTGTATATTATAGATCTAGAACTGGAAAGGCCCTCATTACCCATCTAATTTAATGCTCTCCTCCTTATTTTGTAGAAGTGGAAAATGAGTCTAAATGTCCCAGAGGATACAGAACTGGTCCTAGCATGAGGAAGAATGGAGTTCAAATCTGGCCAATGGCACTGTAGCTATATGACACAGGGTAAATCTGACCTAAATCTTTCAGTTTTCTTATTTGTAAAAATGGGGATAATAATAGTACTTATACAGATAGCACACATATAAATAGTACTTACTTACAGGATTGCAAGTATCAACCAAAGTAATAATTAAGTGCTTTACAAACTTTTAAATGCTAAATAAATGTGAGTAGTTATTAAAAAGTAATTTCCCCAAGGTCATGTAGGTAGTAAGCATTTGAGATGAGAACTGAACCCAGGGCCTCTTACTATAGGGTCTTGTTCTTTCTCCTGTAACATACTCTTTTCTAAGTCATTGAACATCTATATAAACTCAAATAACTCCCTTGGACTTATCAGAATTATAGACAGGTTGCTTTCTGCATTAGTCAGTAGAAGGAATTTCCACTACTACTAGCAGTCTCCTACTCTAATGACTGTTTAACTCACTTTTCTAATGAAGAGTCAGTGAGTCTAAGAGGTTTCTTGTTGTTGTTTGTTTTTGCAAATTTGAGAGATTAATCACAAATGGAATAAGGGACCCTGGGGACTGGTGTTGTCATGAATGGTGGTTGGAACAAAGCTACACAAAAGAATTCATGAGTCAACAGACAACTGGCCTGGCTTATTTTTCATATTGGAAATAGTCTATCTTGTCCATTCTTTGACTTTTAAAATCTCTTTAGGCACTAAAGGGAGAAAGGGAGCTAAAGGGCTCAAATGGCTCTTAAAATCTTCCTGGAATCCAGCAGAGCTGCCTGAAAGTCATTGATATAGTCCATTGATCCTCTCATTTTGGAAGGATTCTATTTCATTGCATTTAAAATGTCCTGCTTGTTCCCCAATTTGTCATCATTCTCCATTCTCTATCCTTTTGTCTCCTGTGCTTTCACTTTGACTAACTGATTCTCAATTACAAATGGGAAATCAACTTTAAAGGTGGTGTAATAGTGCTGAGGGTTTCTAAGATAATAGTTGACATTTACATAATGCTTAATGGTTATAAAACCCTTTATATAACATGATCATGTTTAATTACCATTGCCATTCTATGAGGTAGAAAATGAAAATAGCATTATTGCCATTTTTCAGATGAGGAACTGAGGTTCAGAGAATGTGTGGCTTGTGTAGGGTTAGTGAACCAGAGCAGGATTTGAGTTCAGGTCTCCTGAATCTAAGATCAGGGCTTCTTCCATTATTTCTATGATATATGTATTGTCATGAAATAGTATGAGACTCCACTTGAAAATAAAAACTGAGGAAGTGCTTGAAGTGCTTAGAATCAAGCATGAAAGAACACTGCTAGGTGATGGGGATACAAAGAGGAAAATGAAATCAATTTCTACCTTCAAGAAGCTTACATTATAATGAGGAAGATAACATATATATGGATGGATGGATAGATGGATACATAGATGGATGATAGATAGATAGCACACATATAAAGCAGAAGTGAGTTTACTTTAGAGTGGAAATTACTAGCAACTGTGGGGAGGAAGAAATCTTCATAAAAAAAAAAAGAGTTTGAGCTGAATCTTGAAGGAATCCTGGGTTCCAAGGAGTAGAGGTGATGAAAAAGAGTAAACATCTATGAATTCCTATATTGATGTTTTAGAAATAATCATTGAAAGTACAACTTTGATGCTAACTTATGATGTTTCAAAGATACTACGTACAAAATGTAGATATTCTATTAATGATCGCTGATTTATTCCCATTGAGGGCAGCTAGGTAGCACATTGGATAGAGTACTGGTCTTGGAGTCAGAAAGACTCGTCTTTGAGAGTTCAGATCTGACCTCAGATACTTACTAGCTGTGTGATCCTGAGTAAGTCACATAACTACAGTTTCCTTGCTTATTGGGGTGTTAGCTCCAGGTTTTTTCTCTGGCTGTCTCCAGTGGCTGGAATACTCTCATTACTAATCTCACCCTACTGACTTCCCTGGTAAATCTCATTAAAATCTCTTCTACAGGAAGCCTTTCTCAACCTCTATTTATTCTAGTGCTTTCTTTCTTTTAATTATTTTCTATTTATACTTCAAATAGCTTGTTTGTGCATATTTGTCTGTTGTCTCACCTCTTAAATAGAGAGCTCCTTAAGGGCAGGGACTATCTTTTGCCTTATTTTTTTTGTACCCCCAATACTTTTAATAATTGCTTGTTGATGGACTGACTGCCTAATGTGAAATATCTCCAAAGTTAGTCTCAAGGCAGACTGTGAAGGGATTTAAATGCCAAGCTAGGGAGCCTTCAAACAAGAGAGTCTTAAGTGTCCCTGTTGTGTAGGAGAATTAAATGGTCAATAGTTATTCTTTAAGAGGATGATTTTGGTGTGTGTATAGAAGATGTATTTGACAAGGGAGAATCTAGAAGTAGGATGACTAATTAGCAGGCCTTTACAATAATCCAGATAAGAGGTAATGAGAACCTAAACTAAGCTAGTGGCCATGTTTCCTGGAGGGACATTATTTGAGAGATGTCACAGAGGTAGAAATAAAAGATTTGAAACAGATTGGGCATGGGGGTGAGGGAGAGAGGAACAGTCAAAGATATTTCTTCAGTTGCAAACCCAGGTGCCTGAAAAGGGGTTCTAGTGTCATCAAAAGAAAGAAGATAATTTTGGAGGGGGAAGGGAGATATTTAGAAGGAAAGACAGTCAGTTCTGTTTTTAACATTGGTTTGGAGAAGACCAAGTGATGGAATCCTAATAAAGCTGCCCCCAGCCCCAATATTCTAACTTCATTATAGGCCTGGCCCTACTGAACAGCAGGCCCACGGCACCTACCTAGCCCTGCCACCCCCCTAATGTCCTTACTTCTTTGTATATGCCTCACTGTTCTCTAGAGCAGCAGGTGTGTCCCTGAACTCTTAGTTCCCACAGAAGCAGCAGGTGTGTCCATATTATGGGAACCCAGCTACTGCCTCTACCCTGGTCACTGCCCCCAAACCCATTCCCACAGAAACAGGTGTGTTTTTGTATTCGATCACAATCACATCATCCATTTAGCCCAAGACAGGACCACAATAACTAGCCAATTGAAGGGCAGAAAGAGCAGAATGTTTAACCACCAAACCATAGATGGGACCCCTCCTCCATTACCTAATCCCTTAACAAACTCCTCTTGCCTTTTTAATATTAATGATATTCCTCTTTTCTTTGTAAATTTCTGTTATGTAATTGCACCTTTACCCTATAAAAATCCATCTTTCTTTCTCTAAAGTTGCTGGTTCCTCTTGGAATTTAGCCTGCTTCATGAGAGGCGTAAATCTCAATAAATGCCTATACTTGGATTAGAAGTGGTCCAACTCTGAATTCTTTGAGACAGTTCCACCACAACACATCATGAAACTGCAACAGTTTTTGGCATCCCTGGGTTTAAACCGAAACACAAGGACATTTAAGTGGAGCTATCAATCAGCCAGTTGGTGATATGAGATTAGAACTCAGGAGAGATTGGAATAAATTCACCCAATTAAACTAATAATTAATGTAGATTTCCTCCCTTTCTCAGACATAAATATCAATGGGAGACTGAAAGACCACATGTCAGATCCCTGACAGTGGGGATTCTTCTTGAGTAACAGTTGCACTAGATGTACAATTTAAGTCTCTTTCAAGGTTAAAATGATAGTATTCTATGAATTTAATTAAAATTATGTTGTGTTATGATTTACTTGGTTGCACCTTAGTGGATCCTCTCTTCCACCAATGTACATCATGAACCCTGTAGCTCATGTTCATAAGTTATTATGACCAAAACCTTAATCATTTTTCTGTTGATGAACCTTTTTACATTGAGCCATACTGGTTTTCAGTTCACTATTTGCTAAAACCCTAACTTTGTGACCTACCAGACTTTCTATTCTTTTAGAATAGCCTTCAAGAATCTACTTGCATCCTTCCAAACAAAAACATATTGCAATGAACATAAGGGGTATTTAGCACTTTTCTTGGTGAATCCATTGAACAGAGAAGGCAAGAATTGTGTTACTAACACTAGCATATCTAGGGGAGGAAGAACTGGCAGTAATTTTCATCTTATATAGTCAGTTAACTGGATTAATCTAAACATCATGCTGGGCTACTAAAGATGGTTCTGAAAAAAAGGATCCAGGTTTTAAATTTAAATATGCCTATAGCTGTGATATGACATTTTAATAAGAAGGTTAATGGAAAATTTTGCTTTGATCAAGAGACTTGAGTTTATATGATCCAATTAGAACTTAAATCAGGCAAGATTTCAGAACTAGATTTTGTGACCCTGAAAAATGTGGTCTTTTTGGAGACAAATAGATTGCTTTATTATTTTTTTAAGTTTTCAAAACAAATTGTCCAGGTCGTGTACAAACTGAACTTTTAATGAGGTATGTATGGCACATCCTTATTTAAGTCAGTGTCAAAGTGTTTGGCTTGAATTAAAATATAGTTTCTGGGAGTCAGTTGGCTTAACAGAAAGGAAATTGATCTAGGGGACAGGAAGTCTGTGGCTTAGCCACGATTTTGCCAGTTACTATCTGTGTGACCTTGGACAAGCTATTTTGCCTTCAAAACCCAAGTTTCTTCATCTGAAGAGATAGGACTGGATGATCTTGAAAGCTGTTTCCAGATCTGATAGTCTATAGTTCCATGCTATGGCTCAGTGGGTAGAGATCATCCAGTAAAAAATCTTATTATATCCATCCTCCCCACAATAACTAGAATTGTTCTACAATGAAAACAAAATGCAAATGTGGTTATAAATTCAAATGGATATGGCAGTAGGCACAGTATGTGAGCTGATAATCAATCCACAGTATTTTCTAGCCTTTGCCTGCTCTGTATGAGCCTTAGGAGAGTGATCAAATGTCAAGAAAGCCCTATAGTTGAGAGGCAAGACTACAGAAATGACTGACAACTAGATTTTTTTTTTTAATTCAAAAGGGACTTTAAAATGAAGACAGTATCTAGATGTCTGACAAGTTACCCATCAGTGAATTCTACCTTCTTTTCCATAAACCAAAAATCAAAGCAATTCAAGCTAGAGCCACTTATAAAGGCCCCAAAAATCAGAAGGAGAAAAAAACCAGATTCCTGCCAGAATTAAAGAAAGGATACCTGTTCTCTCCTTTGAAGCATATGGGCTTTGATCTCAATTGGTTTCATTTTGGGGGACATTTTAAGTCACTGGGGTTTTTGTCTGTGCCTCAGAACCTGACCCATCCCTGAAGTCTTAAAAAAAAAAAAAGAGCACTTCCTCTAACCTCTGTGATTCTAACCTGGTAACGACCTAAGTGACATTTCCTCTCACATTTTTGTTTTTCCAGGAGTAACATGCATGATACTATTTCCCCATCCTCATCCCCTAGGTAATTATCCTAAGGTGTCATGCAGCCAAGACTTAAACAGTGGGCATGTATTTGATAAAGTGACACAGGAATTGTAGAGATAATCAAGTCACATGGTAGCGTGCTTTTGTATTACTTTTTTTCTTTAAAATATACATTTTCAATTAAGACAGGTGAAAACTTGCTTAGGAATTATAGCTTAGCAAAGTTAAGTGGGTAGTGGTCCTAGTGTCTTTCTATGGAGCATTTGGTGGACGATGATGAAAAAGCTCTATTATACGTATTATGTGAATGGCATACTAGTGACCCTCCAGTTATTTTTGCATGGGAAAATAGCATGTCAAAATTTGGGAGGACAGTACAAGCAAACTCAAAGTTAAGAGAGTAATTATAATCCATTTGGTGTATGTGAGAAGTTTTTTAAACCAGTTGATATTGTGTGGGGAGAGCTTGGACTACATAATTGAGAGTCTCTCCCAGCTTTTAAATTCTATGAACTATCTGGATACATTCAGGGACTACAATTGAAAAAGTGTGTGTGTGTGTGTGTGTGTGTGTGTGTGTGTGTGTGTGTGTGTGTGTGTGTGTGTGTGCCTATATCTAGTTATAGTTACCTTTCTCACTAATCTTTAATTGTCAATCATTGTTTAAGCATTTACTCATGACCTTCTTTCTTTTTCATAGCTTCTAAAAAAGAAAATGTTAGCTCCTTTTCTCCCCTACTTACTTTAAAAACAAACGATGGTGAGGTATAGAAAGCTCTCTGAACTTAGGTCCCACTCTCATAGAATCATAGACACTCATTGTAGGAAGAAACTTCAGTAACCATCTATGGATCCAATGTTTATGCACAAAAATAAATACCCATATCAACCTAGGCAACAACTTCATTTGGAGATCTCCAGAAAGGACTGGAGATGGGGAGACTATCATCCATTCTACATTTGGTTAGCTTTAATTTTTAAAAGTTTTTGTTTCCTTATGTAGGATTTATATGTGTACCTATGTAAGCTATCTGTGCACATGTGTTTGTCTAGATGTGGCTTATAGGGAGACAAGAATATATAAGATATATGCACCTATATATGTGTATATACATACCTATACATATACATGCACATATGTGTGCATGTATGTATGTGTGTGTATATATATCCAGAGTCTCCTCTGAGCCATCCCCCTCCAAGGGAGACTGATTTCTGACATTAGTAGGTCATTGGGCCAACAAAGCTGGCTACTCTACTCTCTTCAGAAAAGGAAGACAGAGCTAGAATTATATCTATCACTTCTCCTGAGTATTAATAGTCTAGGGGGACTAATTTTCAGGTTAAATTCGCTCTCCTAATTACCATTAAGTCATGGGGAAGGAGTATTCTAAAATATATAACCAAAGGCCTGACACTTCCTACAAAATTCCAATTATAGAGACACACAGTCAATAACAAATAAACCTATTTATCTAAACTAACAGTAAACAAATCGGAAAAGTTATACATATTAGAACCTCCCAGAAAGTATACATATTGAATGAATTCCCTCAATGGGAGTGAGATACCTCAACTTAACCATAAGAAAAAATCCCTGATCTCTACTAAAAGGAAATTCCTGGAAATCTATCTAGTGTGGTAAAGTGGAAGTGAGGATATCATCAAGAAGACAGCTCTTCCATATGTAGACTTCCCCCAGGAGTATTTCTCTCCTTCCAGGGACCTCTCCTTAAATATGACCTTCTGTATATATCTTCTCTTGAAGAAGGAAGCCAAAAGAACTAAGACCTCTGAAAAGCTTCACTCCTCTTGCAGTTATTCTCTAATTATTGCATTATTTTATGCAAGTGTGCTTGAACCCCACATTATATTCTTCCTCTGGGTTAAAATTTTGAAGTCCCTTATAAAAAATCAGCCAAGGAAGGCTTGAAATTTCTAGCTATACTATAAACACAAACAACACTGCTTTAGAACAACATAGATCATTTTTCTAGTATCCCAGATGACCACCCTATGGTTCTTTTGAATCGAAACTAAAATAAATGTAGATTAATAGTTCATACAATTTATATGACACTACATTAAGTGTCTCCTAAGAGGTTACCAATGTTAACAACATAGCTAATTATGTGAGGGACATAACCCATGTAGGTTTCCAAGTTACTTGCAAAAGCATAACATAGCAATCAATCATAAACAACAAAGCAAAGCAAAACTAGCTATCTCTAAAAAATATTGCCATCAATAGGTCTACATAAAAATACAGTCTAACTTCACACGTTAGCATATATGAAAACCAATAAATCAATATTGGTATATCATAAACATAAGACAGCATAATCAATTGAACTTAAAAGCAAAATAAGAAAGCAACACACTCAAAGGTTCAGTGATTCATATGTGCAACAATAAACTCATGCAATTCTTTCCAAGTCATGTTTCACCTAGGCAATCTCTATTATTGTTGCCTAGATAGTGAGTAACTATATCTTCAAATTTACTTGTAATATCATAACTTAACTTAGTGACTGGTCTAATGGGTCTAGTACCTTTGTCACTAATTGATATTAGCTCCTGTGCCCAAGCTAATCATTGGTATGGACTGACTATAATTATCCTTATTGTCTCCTGGTTCTGCTTAATTCTTTAGAGAGCCCATTTCTCTATCTCATTTCTGACAGATCCTCCCAGGTTCCTCCTAAACCATTTCCTTTATCATTTCTTAAATCACAATAATATCTCATCACATTCATGTGCCAGTTTCTTCAATCATCCCTCAGTTAATGGGGACTAGCTATAAATATTTTTGTTCATACGGATCTTTTCAGAGGACTTTTTGTATGTTATGAGTACCTTTTAGATGCAATTAGGTGGGCACAGTGAATGGAGCATATGACCTGAAGTCAGGAAGACCTGAATTCAAACCTAGACTCAGATACATATTAGCTATGTGTCCCTGGGCATGTCACCTAATCTGTCTTCCTTGAAGGCTTTCAAAATGCTTTATAAATATTATCTCATCTGAATCTTCACAACAGTCCTGGGAAAGAAGTGATATTACCATCTCCATTTTACAGATGGGGAAACTGATATTGAGAGATGTTAAGTAATTTGATAAGATTCACATAACTAGTAATCACTTGAAGCTAGATTTGACCTCAAATCTTCCTGATTCCAGTCTAGTACTTTCTCCACATAGCTGAGATATTTGGATACATTAAATGCCAGGCTGCTATGTTAAATTGCTTCCATATATCATATACTTTATCACCTCCACTGAATGACCACCCTATTTCTTAACCAGTACCAAATCACTAAGTACTGATCACTTAGTAATTTTTTTTCCTTTATCTTTATAGCTCTCTAAAGTAACTTTTTGGTAATGTGATTATTGTATATTGAATGAGCAAATTAATTTAGGCATCATTGTCGTTTTTAATATACTGACTCAGCCCACCCATGAGTAATTAATATCTTTCCCATTATTCAAGTCTGTTTTTGTTCTGTACAGAATGATTTATAATTGTGCTCATATAGTTCCCAAGTTTATTTTGGCAGGTAATTTCCAAGTATTTCATACATACTTTAGTTAGTTTGAATAGAATTTCTCTTTTTATATCTTCCTGTTAGGCTTTATTGGAAATATACAGAAATGCTGATGATTTATGTGGGTTATTTTATATTCTGCAAGTTTGCTGAAGTTATTGTTTCAATTAATTTTTAGCTGGCTCTATGGTTTTTTTTTTTTTTAAGAAAGCATCATATCATCTACAAAAAGAAATAATTTTGTTTCCTCCTTATCTATTCTTATTATCTCAATTTCTTTTATTGTCCAATTGCTTTACTTAGTATTTCTAGCACTATAGCAAATAGTGGTGGCACTGGACAGTCTTGTTTTACTCTTGATCATATTGGAAGGGATTCTCTCTATTACATATAAGGCAGGCTCTTAGTTTTAGATGTTTATTTTTATATTAAGGAAAGGTCTATTTTCCTATTAAGGAAAACTATGTTTTCTATTCTTGTTTTATTAGGAATAGGGTTTGTGTTTTGTCAAAGGCTTTTTCTGCATCTATTGGTATAATTACAGATTTTTGGCTTTTTGACTAATAAGATCTATTATATTGGTAGTTTTCCTAATATTTCACCAATTCTATATTCCTCAAATGAATCCAATATGGTCATAGCATATAATCCTTGTAATAAGTTGCTGTAGTTTCTCTGTTGGTCAAGGAGAAAATATTACAAGCAGTCAGGAAGAAACAATTTGAGTATTGTGGAAACACAATCAGGATAACACAAAATCTAGTAGCTTCTACATTAAGGAATCAAAGGGCTTGGTATACTATATTCTGGAGGTCAAAGGAGCTAGGATTAAAACAAAGAATCACCGACATATAATTATATATGTTTAAGTATTTATATAAAACATGCTTCAGGAGAAAATATGGTCATTCAATGAAATAGAGGGCTTTCAAGCATTCTTGATGAAAAAATCAGAGTTGAACAGAAAGCTTGACTTTCAAATACAAGCAAGAGAAACATGGGAAAGTAAACAGGAAAAAAAAATCATAAGGAACTTATTAAAGTTGAACTATTTACATTCCCACATGGAAAAAATGATAATTGTAACTTATGAGACTTTTGTCAGTATGGGGACAGCTGAAGGGAATATACATGTATACACACACATATATATGTTTATATAGGAGGGTATATATGTGTATAAATACATATGTGAGTGTATGTATATATGTGTATATGTATACATATAGGGCACAAGATCAGTTGAATATGGTACTTTGATTTCTGTCAATTTTTTGTCTTAGTTTGTTACTGAATAAATAGAGAGTTCACTATTCTATATAATCAGAACCTTGAAGCAGTTCACAACAGCAGTCCTCTGTAAAGCTGCTTGTGCTTGGCTTTACACTTATAGGTAATGAAGATAAAATATGAAGAAGATGGCTTCATGCCATTTTCCAAAATAAAAAAAATAATTGTTGAAATGATTTATTTGAGCTATTTGTAATCCATTGTTTTAATCTTTTTTTCTATTTTTTTTTTGCATCAGTGTTTATTGAGTATATAGGTCTATAGTATTCTTTTTCTGATTTAGTATTTCCTTTCCCTGTTTTACATCTCAAGACCGTATCTATGTCATAGAAAGGATTTTGATAGTATCTCCCACCTACCCCCTCCCTTTTTTTTTTTTTTTTTGCTAATCTTGCAAACAGTTTATATAATATTTGAATTAGAATTTCTTTGAATGATTGATTGAATTCAATTGTGAAGACATCTGGTCCTAGAGATTTTTGTTCTTTTTTTTCAAATTCATTTATTTTTTCTTTCCTGTGATCAACTTTATTTGAAGCCCTTTCCTTTGTATATGGAAAGAGGAAGAAATTTTTTTCTTTAATGTTCATTTGAATCCAAGGTTGCCTTCCTCTGATGGCATATACCTAATCGAGACATTTTTCTTAAGGAATTTTTTAATTTCCTTTACCTATGTATGTTACTTTTGACTAATTTATTCAGGTTGTTTTGTTTAGTTGTTTTCAGTTGTGTCTGACCCTTTGTGACCCCTTTTTTGGGTACTCAGGTTATTGTGTAAGTATTCAAGTGCATATCATGGTTCTATAAATATAATGTCAGAAAAGCTAAAACCACAAATTAATTGCAGCTTATGACTAAGATTAGCCTCAAATACACATAGAAAGATTACTTTAGCTATGTTGGCTGCAAGAGAAAGAATAAGACTGAACAAAGAATAAAGAAGACAGCTAGAAAGGAGTCTGCTCAGTAGCACTGCCCTCTGCTCAATTCAATGTTTCTATTCCATTTCTTTTCTTCCCTTTCTCTCACAAAGATCTCTATCTCAAGTTCTTGCCCTTTTTTTCTCTTCCTTCCTTCCTTCGTTCCTTCTTCCCTCCCTCCCTCCCTCCCTCTCTCTCTCTCTCTCTTGCTTTCTTGCTTCCTTTCTTTCTTCCTTCCTTCTGTCCTATTCTTCCTTCCTTTTGTTCTTTCTCTATTTCTTCCTTCCTTCTTTCCTTCCTTTCTTTCTCCCTTCCTTCCTTTCTTTTATTCTTTCTCTTTATTTTTTCTCTCTTTCCTTCCTTCCTTCTCTCCTTCCTTTCTTTTTTTCCTTTCTTTCCTTCTTTCTTTTTCCTTTCTTTTAAAACTCCTTTTTGTAGTTTAACTTTCTGAGATAGAATTTGTTCTCTTCATTACTAATTCACTCTTTGACCATTTCCTTCTATTTCCCTGTTGAGTGAAATGTATTTCTTCACCAAACTGTATGTGTGTGCATTATAGCCCTCTTTTATCTATTACATGAGAAAATTATGTGCAAAAGTTACCCTCTCCCTTCATCCAATGAAACTATGAGCTATTCCATGCAGGGTTACTCAAGACAGACATGTCATAGAAGAGAGTTCTGACAAAAGGTAATCTACTAGAGAAGGAAATAGAAAACCCTTCCAGTATTTTTGCAAAGAAAACTCCACAGACAGTACTAAAATCATAAAAGGGGTGAAATTACATCAGAAGATAAACCCTCAGGTCAGAAGGTGTCCAATATGCTACTGGGGAAGAGCATAGGGAAACTACGAATAGCTCAAACACTAATGAATCTGGTGAACAAAAGCCAAAAGGAAGCTCAGGTGTAGATATGTCTGGTGACAAATGGAAAATCCAATGCTGCAAAGATCAATATTGCATAGGATCATAGAATTGTAAGATATATATATATGTGTGCGTGTGTATATATATATATATACATATATATATATATATATATATATAAGATAAACTGAATATGGTCAAAGAGGAGATAGAAAAGCTAAACATTGACATCTTGTATATCAATGAACTTCGGTGGATGAGAAGGGTGAATTTAGTTCAGATTATGACTACATAAACTACTGTGGGCCAGAATCCTTTAGAAGAAATGGAGTAGCTGTCATAGTCAATAAAAGGATAAGAAAAGCAGTATTAGAGTGTAATCTCAAAAATGACCGGTTGATATCTATCTGTTTGAAGACAAAGCACTCAGCATTGCAACAATATGAGTCACTGATATTGAAGAGGTCAAAGTTACCAATTCTACAAAAATTTACATATTCTAAAAATAACACCAAAAAAAATGTCACATTAATCATAGGGGATTGGAATGTCAAAGTAGGAAATCAAAAGATATTTGGAATAAAAAGCAAATTTGACCTTGAAGTACAGAATGAAGCCAGCCAGAGAATACCCGAGTTTTGTCAAGATAACTTGCTGGTCATAACAAGCACTCTTTTTCAACATCCCTAACGGTGACTCTACACATGCACATCATCAAATGATCAATATAGAAATTGATTACGTACTTTGCAGTCAAAGGTGAAGAAGCTCTATATAGCCAATTAAAACAAGACCTGGAGCTAACTGTGAATAAAATCATGAGCTTCTTATTGGGAAATTCAAACTTAAATTGAAGACAGTAGGGAAAATCATCAGACCGTGTAGGTTTGACTTAAATAGCATCTCCTATGAATATGGAGTGGAAGTGATAGATTTAAGAGATTTAAGATCTGACATGATAGATTGAGTGCTTAAAGAACTATGGATGACAGTTTACAACACTGTACAGGAGGCAGCAAAAAAAAAAAATTAAAGAAAAAGAAAAGCAAGAAAGCCAAATGGCTGTGTGATGAATCTTTCCACAAAGCTGATGAAAGAAGGAAAAGGGACAGAAAAATGGAAAGATATATCTAACTGAATGCAGATTTACAGAGAATAGCAAGGAAAATAAAAACATAAGAAGCTCTTAAGTGAGCAATACAAAGAATCAGAAGAAGAAAACAGAAGGGGAAAGGCAAGAAGGTTCTTCAAGAAAATTAGAGCTATCAAAGGAAAGTTTCAAGCCAAAAATGGGCATGATAAAAGACAAAAATGTTAGGGATTTAACAGAAGCAGAAGGGATATGAAGAGGTGGTAAGAATATACAAAAGAAATATCCTAACAAGACTGATAACCACAATGGTGTGGCTACTGATTTAGAGTCAGACAATCTAAAGATGAAGTCAATTAGGCCTTAGGTAGCATTACTAAAAATAGTTATGAGGTATGGGCTCTGGGAGCCCCCTCAAACTCTCCTTGAGTCCTTGAGGTACAGGCTCTTGAACTATGATTAAATCATCTCATTTGATTAGGCATTTGCATGAGGCAATAAGTCTTACAAGGTGGCTGAGCCCAAGCCTCTGTTACTAGACTTCCCACCCTTGAGGCTATCAAAGTATCTGATCCACCCTTGAACTGGCCTAGCCCACCATTGTCTGTGGTCTCCAGGTAGCCTCCAGCTACTTTCCACCCTTAATCCCTCATTGACCTCATTAACTCCTCCTGAACACCCTCCCCAAACTCCTCCTCTAGACCACCCCTAGATTCCTCCCACAACATTCTGTATAAGACCCTGTTGGACCCAGCTCCACTCTGCCCTTTCCTCTTTGATTTGTGAAGATCTGGTATCCAAACTGTTGTAGGATCTTCTGTCTCACTTTTATTAAGGTACAACAACCCCATCCTGTCTTCATGTTTGTGAGAGCACCATAGAATGACCTAACACAGACTTACTCTGTGTCTAATGCAAGAGAACTTTTAATAAATTTTACTTTTCTTTGGCTGAGAGAAGACTTAAGTCTAATTCATTCGACAGGACCTGGCATGTTGGTATTTTGGGGTCTCCAGAGCAATAAGGCTATTAGAGGCGATGAAATTCCAGTTGAGCTATTTAAAATCCTAAAAGATGATTCTATTAAAGTATTACCCTCAATAAGTCAACAAATTTGGAAAACAAATACTTGTCACTGGATTGGAAAAGATCAATTTATTTCCCAATCCTAAAGAAGGGTAATGCCAAGGAATATTCAAATTAGCTAACAATTGCATTCATTTTACATATTAACAAGGTTGTTTTTAAGATTATGCAAGGTAGGCTTCAGCAATATGTGAACCAAGAAGAGCAGCCTGGTTTTCAAAGAGGCAGAGAAACCGGACACCAAATTGCCAATATTCACTGTATTATACAGAAAGTGGAGTCCAGGAAAACATCTACTCCTGTTTCATTGACTCCAGCAAATCCTTTGTGTGGATCACAACAAAATGTGAGAAGTCCTCAAAGATATTGGAGTACGATATCATCTCACTTGTCTTACCTTAGAAACCTGTTATGTGAGGCAAGGAGAGAGTAAAAACTGACTTGAAGCTTAACATAAGAAAAAACAAAGCAAAACTAAGTCTTGGTACTGTTCCCTTCACATCTTGGCAAATGGGGGATAAGAATTGGAAGCAGTATCAGAGTTTATAGTCTTGAACTCAAAGATCACAGTGTAGAGGTTTAAGGTTTAGGGGTGTATGAGATCCCAAAATGCCAACACAGTAGGTCCTGCCAAATGAATTCAATTTGAGTCTTCTTTCAGCCAAAGTAAAGCAAAGTTTATTAAAGGTTCAACATAATGGGTAGACTCTTAAGGAGCCTCGGTGTCTGTGATGCTTGTATTCTACAAGCAGGCCAAAATAATGTGATACAAAGTGAGTATGTGCTAGACAATTTTGGCTACCTCATGGAGGCAAGGTGGAGCTTATATACAGAAAGGTTGTGGGAGGAATCTAGGGGTCGACTAGAGGAGGAATTTGGGGAGGGTCTTCAGGAGCTGTCAAATGAGGTCAGACTCCAGTAATGGGAGATTAAGGATGGGAAATAGCTGGAGGCTACCTCAAGAGGACCAACAGTTTAAGGGTTTGGGCATAGATATTTTGGGAGGATCAAGGGTAGGGGCTAGCTGGACAATGAAGGGCTAGGCTAGTAATGAGATTTGGACAGAGCTATAATGAAAGGCTTATGGCTTGAGGCAAATGCTTCATGTGGGAAGATTCAAGGAGAGCTCAAGGGGTTTCCCAGAGCCTGTACCTCATCAACAGTAAATGGTGACAGCAACCATGAAATTAAAATATGCTTTCTCCTTGGAGGGAAAACTGGCAAATCTGGACAGCATAATAAAAAGCAGAGACATCACCTTGCTGACAAAGGTCTATGTTTTTATTTATTTTTTTTCCAGTAGCAAAGGATGGTTGTGACTATAAGGAGAGCTGAGAGTCATGAAATTGATGCTTTTCAATTATGGTGCTGGAGAAAACTTTCAAAAGTCCCTTGGATAGTAAGGAGATCAAATCAATCAAAAGAATTTAATTCAGGATATTCACTGGAAGGTCAACTACTAATGGTGAAGCTTAAATATTTTGACTACATAATGAGAAAATAGGACTTATTAGGGAAAAAAACCCTGATGTTGGGAAAGATCAAAGGTAAAAGGAAGGAACAGCAGGGTATGAGATGAATAGATATTATCATGACAGCAATGAATATGTATATGGACAAACTTTGAAAAATAGTGGAAGATGGAAGGGCATAGAATGTTATGGTTCATGTGATCATGAAGATATGGACATGACTCACTTTCCCCCTATTCTTTTTCTCCTCTCCTTCCTTTCATCAAAACTTATTAAAACTACTCCCAAGTGTTTTATGTTATTTAATTCCCTCTATATCCCTTGGTGACATTAGGATTCTGAGGGGACATGTTTTTTCCTACTATTAGAATGTAAACACTCCCTCCTTGTCTCTTCTGATTGTTTGCTCATATTTTCCTTTATATCTATTAACTCCTGTGTTTTTATTTCTGAGTTTCAACTTAGCTCTAGTCTTTCCATCAGGAATATTGAAAGAGCTTTAATTTATTAAAGACTCATTATTTTTTTCCTTTTGTATTATTTGCACATTTGCTTTTGTAACCAAGTTATTCTTGGCTACAAGCTTGTAGCTTTTGCCTTTAGGTATATCATATTACAAACTTTCTGTTTCTATTGTGTTTGTTGTTGTATCATTTTCCATTCATGTCTGACTTTTCATGACCCCATTTGGGGTTTTCTTGACAAAGATACTGGAGTGGTTTGCCATTTCCTTCTCCAGCTCATTTTACAGAGGAGGAAACCAAGGCAAACAGGGTTAAGCAATTTACCCAGTGTCACACAGCTATGAAATGCCTGAGGTCAGATTATAATATGCAAAAATGAGTCTTCCTGACACCAGGTTCTGTACTGTATCTCGTGTGGTAGCTGCTAAACCTTTTGCTCTCTTCCTTATAGCTCCTTACTATTTGAATTCTTTCTTTCTGTTTATTTGCAGTATTTTTTTTCCTTTGACCTGTAAACTATGAATTTTGTTTGGATTTTTCTTGGGAATTTTGCTTTTAAGTTTTTCTTCCAAGAATTGACTGGTGAAGTCTATTTTTTTTTTGGTGGGAGAAGGGGCAGGAATCATGACATATCTTTTAGATAGTCCAAGAAAACAACTTTTTTTTCTCCTTGGTTTTCCAGGTCAGTTTTTTTTTTTTTTCAATATGCAACAATTTACTTTTTCTTCATTTTTTTCAGTCTTTTGTCTTTTTTTTTTTTTTTTGCAGCATTTCTTATTATCTGATGAAGTAAATAACTCTTTTTTGGTTGTTTGGTACCTTCTAATTTTCTTTTGCTTTTTTTTTTTTTTTGAGGGGGGAAGGAAGGGCAATTGGGGTTAGATGACTTGCCCAAGGTCACATGGGTACTTAGTGTTAAATGTCTGAGGCCAGATTTGAATTCAGATTCTCCTGACTCCAGGGCCAGTGATCTATTCACTGTGCCACCTAGCCACCCTGGTACCTTCTACTTTTCAAGATAGCTAATCCTAATGTAAGGTTTTGTGTTTTGTTTTTTTTTTTACTAATTTGTTGTTCTTCCAAGCCTTTCCTCCATTACTCTCATTTCTTTTACAATTTTTTCCCATATTACTCTTATATCATATGTAAAATTATTTAAAATTTTTTATTCTTGCTTCATTACTTCTAGTATTTCTAGAAGAATTTATGGCCAAGCTGTCAATTTTCTTTGAGGCCTTACTTATAGATGTTTTGGAGTCATCCTATTCTGGTTCTATGCCTTAGATATCTCTGTTCTCTTATTCACCCTTTAGAGTTAAAGTATTTTTTTGTTGTTGTTGTTTCTTCCAATCTACTTTTGTAGAACCAGACTCTACACACTTCTGGAGGGAATGGCTGACCTTTTCTCAGATTTGTTTTGTATTTTCTCAGGTTTTGTTGCTGTTTTCTCTGAGTATTGGGTACTGTATTGTGGAGCAGCTAAGACTTAGTACCTGAACACTTTCAGTTCTTTTAAAGCAGTCCAGTCCAAGCATAAATCTGACTGCCGTCATTTTGTTCTGAACTTCACACACTCCTGACTGCAGTTTGGGCTTAGTGACATAACTGGAAGACTTAACCTTGGTTGGAGCTCCAGTAAATTGCTGCTGGCCCCAGAACCCATCAGCTAGAATATTTCCAAGTTAAGGGCAACAGAACTGTAAGTTCCCATTGGTCTGATACCTCTACACTGTTTACTCAGTTACAGGTCTTAGACTGTGCTGGGGACTAAATCCAAAACCCTGCTTCTTGGTCAGAATCATACAGCTGCTGCTAGCCTCTATACTTTTTTTTTTTTTTTTTTGCACTAGCCTCTATTCTTCTTTGCCTAGTATATAACCTTAGGTCTGTGACTTCTTGACCTGGTCCATTGCTCTGAGATTCTCCTTAGTCTGCATCATATATGAGACCCATTGTGGGTATGAGTAACAAAGATATCATTTGGTACCTGTTCTTGCTCCTTGTATATTGTCATGCCCTTCCCTGCTGTATATGGGAGCTCTTCTACCTTAGTGTAGATCTGAAGGTCCCAATTGAGTTCACATTGGAGGGTTCTACATGGAACCCTCCTAGACAGATTCTTTCCTCAATGTCTGTCTCCTTATTCTCACCTGGACTAGTAAAATGACTCACTATGATTTTTCCTTGGGATTTTTGGTAAGGATTTGTTCTGGTGCTCTTTCTGTGTCTTTGTTGAAATAGTCAGGAGAGAAAGCTGGGCTATTATGCTTCCTCCTACTCTACCATCTTTGTTGGTCTTACTCACTCATTCTTCCATATAAAGTCTCTGGCTTATCAAAGTGCCCCCTAGAATATGTTGCCTAGAACAGACCACAATACCTTAAATATGGTCACACTTAAACAAAATATGGAGGCATCATCACCTCCCTCTCTGTGGAAGCTATGCCTCTTTTAATGTATCACACAGACCCATTCACTTTTTTGGCTGTCATATTGAACTGTTGGGTCATATTTAGTTTGTTGCCCACCAAAAAAACTTAAATACTTTGAAAAACCATTTTTCTAACCATTTATTAATCATCAAAGCTCACAATTAAGTTTTCCTACTTACTTCTGTATGATCTCAGAAAAGTCATTTCTTTTCTCTGGGCCTTAATTTCTTCATCTATAAAATGAATGGGTTAACCTCTTCTTTTCCTCCTTTTCTCCTTCCCTCCTCCCCTCCTTCAAATTCTAAATCCTATAATTCTGAGAGAGAAGAGAATGGGATTTTTTGTTTCTTTGTTCTAACCGAATGCTTATTTAGTGAATGGCAGGGTACAAAGAGATAGGAAGCACACTTGGGTTGCCTGGGAGGAAAAGGAACTCTTCTTTTTCCTGGTGGATTTTTTTTTTCTTCAAACCACTTAAGCTCTCCTCTCAGTTAAGATGTACAGAATAAACAAAGCTCTCAGACCTGACTGCTGACTGGGTGGAGACAGCATGTCAGTTGTGCTTTTTGTTTCCTTTAAACACTAGAATATGTACCAAAGACAGCCTGACATTTTGATAATGTACAACTGGGAAGTGCCATATATCAAAACCATTGTCTGCCTCCTTGGATGACCATAAATATCCTAAAATTAGCAGTTGTTTTCTCCTTTTTTTCTCCCAAAAGACTGAGCAGTCTTACTTTAGAAAGGCAATTTGAGGCAAGGAATAAAGTGCATTTAATATTGATGTTTTCCTGTTTCTTAGAATTCTAGAGTCCATTGGCAAGCACTCCCTCATGAATGCTACTTGATATAAAAATATTTAATAACAGTAATTGAATAATAACTTACTTTTATAAGGTGTTTTGTAACTATGACATAAAGAGTTCTATATACATTCTCATTTTAGCTTCACATAAAACATTTGTGGAAAGTAGAGCAAGAATGTAATAAATGAGGAAACAGGCCCTGGGAGATGAAGCAATTTGTCTAAATCCAGGTGTTGTTCTTCATTTTGAAGAGGAACAGTGATATAATGGGCTGATGTCTTGACTTGAGAGTGAATTGGATTTAAGTGAGGCAGAGCTGCAGAAAGTCATCAGCCTCACTTTTTCCTCAAAGTTCAGTGGCAGGACAAAAATCAGAACAACTGACGATGGCCCAGGATGCAGTGGATGACCTTGGGGTCTTGGATGCCTGACCAAACTCTAAGTGCTCCACAGTGCCTGCTTCAGTCACCTTCATGGCCACTGAAACAAATTGCTCTCATCTACCCATTTTGCCATGGAAAAGCTTCACATGCATGGGTAGACATCCCCCTTACTCACCAATGGGTTTGAGGCCTCTCAGCTCCCTTAAGTCCACACAACTAGAACCCAGGTCTTTCTAATTACATCCAGGATTTTTTGTCTTCTCTGTCTCACTTTTCTGTATTATGAATGAGTACAAATTTTGATATAACTATTGGTAAACCCTGAATGATCTGATTGTTCCCCGAATAGATTGTATTCTTTTAGAAGATATAATGATGAAAAGGAGGAGGAGGAAAAGTGATGTCACCAGAAATATTGTGCAATAAAATGTCCTTCACATACAAAAGAGATGCTTTTTTATCCAATGTCCTTACCATGACCTCATGCTCCAACTTTTTCCACCCACTGAGAAATTTGGGCCCCACTACTGGGGTCCCTGACTCTAATATTTGAGAATTTTGCCTTATCTTACTGGGAATTAGGCCTCCACACCATGGCCATTTCCATGACTTCACTCTCTGATTACTTATTTATACCTCACTGGAAACTTGGATCCCTTTACCCCTGGGCTCCCCACTAAAAACAAATAGGTGATCCTTTTTACCTTAACTTGCTGAGAATCAGTGTTCACCACCCTCCTCCTCTTCTGCAGCACCCTTTTATATGTTTTCTTCCACCAGTAGAATATAAACTCCTTGAGGGGAGAAATTTTATTTATGTTTGCATATTTAGTGTTTAGCATAGTAACTGGTACGTATTCTATTTATCTATGCATCCACTGACCTTCAGTAAGGATCATTTGTACCTTGACTTATTTTTCTCCTATTCAAGATGTATTTCCCTAAAACTATACAAACTCTTTCCCATAGTACCTATTTTTGACATGACTAGCTAAAATTAGGAATGCAGTCTACAGCAGCAAAGCAAGCAAAAGTAACTGGGCTATGGAGACACTGACCCCCCCCCCCCCAAATTTTCACTTTTTTACAGTTCTCATAGTCTAATTGCTCATTGTGGTATGGAGTTGATTCAGAGCTCCTAAAGGCTAGTCCAAAGGGAATGTAAGCTCTGGAAAGTTCTTCCAGGCTAGAATGGTTCTGACACCAGGCTATGCTTGTATTCTCTAGACTATCACCCAGCAGATTTGTCACTGGGTGATGAATTTTTTATTCATGATGATTGCTCCCTCTCTTTTGTTCCTGCTGTATCCTGTTGTATCAATGGCACTTGTCCAGGCAAGAATTCTTATTGCTTATTTTTTTTTGAACATTCATTTGTTGTATAAATGTTCTGTTCATAATGCATTTGTAGTTATTTTTATGATAGTAAGTTTTAAAAATATCTAATATAAAAAATTAGAATGTAAAAAAGTATAGAAGGTAGAAAATATAGAATATAGAAAAATAGAGGGAAAAATAAGCATGAAATATTCCAAAAGGTTAATACAAAAATTTCTCCAGTAGAATTTAAGCTCCTTGAGGGTAAGATCTGTTTCATTATCATCTTTGTATCCCCAGTACCTAACACAGTACCTGTGACTTAGGACTTGCTCAGTTATTGATGAATGGACCAAAATTGAGTCTCATGCCATCATTTCTCACCTCCCTCACTCCATGTCAACAAACAGTATGGAAGATGAGAAAGATTAGCAATAAAAGCAATTAATACAGTATGGTTTCTTCTTCCTTACTGCCTTTGATGTAGCCCAAGCCACTCCCCAATAGTCAGGTTGACCTCCAAAAATTAATGTATCTCTCTTAACTATTGACCATTAGGTGATCTGTGGAGGTTGTGGGAGGTAGTAGGGAGAGAATCTGGCCTAGAGTTATTATTACCAGTAAAAAGAAACTTCAGATACAGTTACTTTTATTTTACCTGAGAAAACATTCATTTTATTATAACACTAATGTAAACATATGTTGTTGGAATGGAGGGGAGTAGAAGAGTCACCTTTGAAAGCAACTCCATGATTGTAAATATCCCAGCACAAGGACACTTCACCCATTTCAGAAAACTGTTTTTATAGGGGGTTCACCTAGTTATCTTTAGTGTGTTTATAAATCTGTCATTAATTTTGAAGCATTCCTCCATAAAATAAAATTTCCTGAATTTGATTTGAGAAAAAGATTGAGTGAGGTGCCAGCTTGCTTGACTGGTTTTCAGATATATCTTTGAATGCCTTTTGAAAGAATTTGGTTATCTTGTATCTGAGATATCAGTGTTTAAATGCTACAAAAACACACAAAGGATAATAAAACAACAGTGTCAACCTCAGCTCTGTCTCTGCCTCAACTTAGCACTCAAAATGGATTTAAGATAAAATCAAGCCTGGGATGCAGTATATGCTTTCTTTGTAAACATAACTAACTTTCTCCAGGTACATAGTCCTTTTATAGGAAATTGGAGTTTCCCGGGGATGGAGGAAGTGGGGAACATAGTTAAGATGGAGTCAAAATTAGAACCAGTGTCACTCGATTGCTTTTTTTCCCCCCACTTTTTTTTAGACTCAAGGGTCAGAACACAAATACATAAGAAGAGAAACAAAAACATATCATAAACTTCAATATTAGAAATTAAATGCAAAGAAAGAAAAAAAGAATCATGTGAGCATAGCAGAACATAAGAGAGGATTCAAAATACATAACAATAAATTTTCATTTCAAAAAGACCTGTATGATAAATAATACACATTGTGTGAGAATTGTCCATCTTTTCTTTGCTTCTTTGTAAGTTTTCCTTTTGTCCTCTGCTGTGCACATTTTTTTACTTTGTTCTTTTTTCCCTCCTCTTCCCCCCAGAAGGCTACAATAAAGTGTAGGTATGTTTCTCTATAGCTATAGATGTATAAACACACACATATCCCTACATATGTAGATATATAGTTTCTCAAACATATTCTACTCCTGATCTTTGTCTTTTGTGTTTGTGTATATCTCTTGTTTCCTCTCCCTTCTGCTTCCTCTATTTTACTTCTACCCACTACCTTGCCCTCCTATTACTTGCCTTACTCCCTCCAAAGATCCCTCCACTATCCTCCCATTCCCATAAATCTAAAACCCTTCTATAACCACCCCTTTACCTATTCCCTCACTGTCCCCTCTCAAGATCTCTCCTTTGTCCTCTCCCCCTTTCTTATACCCCTAACATTTTATTTCTTCTGAATTTAGAAGACTTTTATACTCATAAATATGTATGTGTTATTCCCTCTTAAACCCATTCCTAATGAAAGTAGGTTACCAAAACTACCAGCCCTGCTCCCCCATCTAATTCCTCTGTATTGATTCTTCCACTTGAAACTCATTTGTGTAAAATAATTACTTTTTTTAGCTGCTCCTAAATGGTTTTACTTTTTAAATTCATATCATACTCAGGTTTACCCCAATCTTTCTTATGAGCTACCCAATTATTAATAAGAATCTTATACATACATTTTATATATATAAAAAGTAAAGTCCACCCTTATGATTCCTTTATAATTAGTCTTTATATGCCTTATATTTCTCTTGGTTCTTATATGTTGAATCTTCTATTAAGTTCAGAATTTTTATTTACCAAATTCTTGAAAGTCTGAGAGTTTATCAAATGTCCATATTTTTATTCAGGATAATACTTAAATTTGCAGAGTATGGTATTTTTGACCAGAGCCACAGTTCTTTTGCTCTTTGATATTGTATATTCCAAGACCTCTGGTCTTTTAATGTCTCTGCTGCTAGATCTTGTGTAATTCTAATTGTGGCACCATGATATTTAAATTGTTTTAATTGTTTTTAATATTTTATCCTTGAGCTGGGTTTTTCAGAATTTGACTATGATATTCCTATAAGTTTTCCTCATAGGATTTCTTTTAAGTGGTGATCAATGAATTTTTTCTATTTCTACTTTCCCCTTTTGTTCTAATGCTTCAAGTCAATTTTAAAAAATAATGTCTTCTATTATTGTATCAAGATGGTTTTTTTGGTCATAACTTTCAGTTAGTATAATTATTTTTATATTTTTCTCTTCTTGATCTATTCTCCAAATCTGTTGTTTTTCTTATAAGATGTTTCACTTTCCCTTCTATTTTTTTCATTATTCACATTTTTATTTAATTATTTCTTGATCTCTTATAATTTTTCTGGATTTACTTCATTCAATTCTAATTTTTAATGTGTCATCATCTTCCTTATGATTCTGGATCTCCTTTTCTAGTTGATTGACTTTCTTTTCATACCCTTCTTGTTTTTCTTGGATTGTTCTTTTTTTTCTTTTAAAGTTTTTCCTCCATCTCTGTCATTTGATTTTTAAAGTCTTTTCTAAGATCTTCTAAGAATTCTTTTTGGGTAGGTGACCATTTGACATTACTCTTTCGGAGTTTCTTTACTCCAGTATCCTCCTCTGAAGATCAACCCAGGTCATCTCTATTCCCATAATAGCTTTCTATGGTTGGGTTCTTTCTCCTTTGCCTGTGCATTTTTGGTGGTAATAGCTTAATTATTTGTAATCACCTCTAGCCCTGGGGTATGGGAAATGGTGCCTCTTGCCCCAGATCTTCAGTTCTTCCCTCTAGCCTGGAAGTAAAGCCAAACCTCCAAATTACTGTAAGTGCCCACAGTCAGGGGTTTTCTGTTCCACTGCTTCTGCATTCACCAGGTGTTTGCTAATCCCTTCTCACTCCAGTGCTATGCACGGCACAGCTGGGTCTGGCATTCCCTGTCCACAGTGGTTCCCTTGATCTTCCCTGGCCTCCGATGCCTAACTCTCCTCACTATTGGGGTGCAAAAGTTCTGGTGGCTGGGGCTGAGGCAGCCTCTCAAACCAACCCCTGGACTTGCAACTTGCTGCTTGTTATTACAATGAAACCTAGCCTAGAGGTGTTTATTCTCACAGGGACTAAACCTCAACCTTGGATTTTTCTTCAGATATTTTCAAATTGTCCCAGGAAGACCCAGGTTTTGCCACTATACTTATCTCTACCTACAATTGGTCTTGAGGTGTCATTTTAACTCTTCTGTAGGGGAAAGTCGTGAGAGCTTGGAATTTTCTGAGCATCTTCTTGCTATCTTCCCAGAATTCTCCTCCCATTCAATTGCTTTTCAACTTGTAATCAGTTCAGTTCAACTGACAATAATTTGTCATCTGCGACATGTCTGGCATTGAGGATACAAAACAAGAAACAAAATATCCCTTGCCTTCAAAGTGCTTATATTCTATTGGACAGTCACACAGATAAGCAAAAACAAAGAACCTACAAAATAATACAAAATCATTTCAAACGCAGAAACCCATTAATATTTAATGGGTTCAGAGAAGGTTTTGCATAAGAGATATGACTTAAAGGAAACTAGACATACCAAGAGGGGTGAGGAGGGAACACATTCCAGACATAGAGAACCAAGGGCACAAAAGTAGGAGATAGATTGTTAAGTATAGGGAGCATTTTGCAGGCCAATTTGACTGAAACTGGGAGTGCACAAAATGAAATAATATGAAATACAACTAAAATGTATGTGGTAATAGAACTGGAGGATATTAAGCCACAATTAGAGTGTGGATTTTAAATTTTTTCCTAAAGGTAATAAGGGGTCCACAAAAGTGTTTTCTATTATACTTTATGCTCTTTGAAACCTATTTGCAACTATTACTTCATATGATTCTCTCTGATGTAAAGCAGGTACAGCAGATTTTACTCTTCCTATCTTATGGACAAGGAAACTGAGGCACTGAGAGATAATAATCCTGGCTTAGGACTACAAGCAAACCTGTGGTGAAGTTAGACTAAAAACTATGACCCCTTGGCTCCTAATGTAGCATTCTTTTTTTTTTGGATTGGTAAAATTCTTTAATTTGTTTGTATACTTTTAATTTATAAGATTCAGTTCCACAGTCCTTTGAGTTTCAAAATTTCTCCCCTTCTTTCTCCTCCCTTCTCCCCCATGGTGGCATACAATGAAGTATAGGATGTGCAAATACTTCCACATTAGACATTCGGTTATAAAGAAGGATTGTAACGGATGGAATGAGCAGTGGGAAAGAGGAAACAAAACCAAACAAGAAAAAGAGAGAGCAGGTAGTTTGCTTCAATCGGGATTTAAACTCTGTTCTTTCTAGTTCTTTCTCTGGATGTCACATTTCTCTCCATCATGAGTCTTTTGGGATTGACTTATAACACTGCACTGCTGAGAAGAGTCCAGTCTGTCAGAGTTGGTCATCACACATACATTGTGTCTGTAATTGTGTACAGATTTCTCCTGGTTCTATTCTCACTCAGCATCAGTTCGTATGAGCCTCTCCAGGTAAATATGAAGTCCATCTGCTCCTCATTTCTTATAGCACAAAAGTATTCCATTACATGCATATACCACAACTTGTTCAGCCATTCCCCAACTGATGATCATCCCCTTAATTTCCAATTCTTTGCCACCACAAAAAGAGCTGTATAGCATTCTTTCTAAAACATCAGTTAGCTGCTTCTTAATTAAATAGCACACTGCTTTCCATGTGTATTGAGTGGTCCCTAAAGCTGCCTCTCCTCTGCCCTTCTACTCATCTCATTAGAATAGACTCCCAAACAACTTCTTGCTATAGAGTCCATAGAGTTGGAGAAAATGATAGGGATAATTATGTACAGTTTGATTCTGTGATTTATGGAGCTGAGATCCTCTTTCCCCCACCCCTCTAGGCATTTAGTCAATGCCTGATGGACTAGAAGATTATGATAGGGTCTGGTTGGCAGGCTCCATTATCTCAGCATGCAGATATTTTAAAAGTAAGAGGAAGCTCTCAAATGGTAGGTATTGCTTCCCATCCAGTCTAAAATGTCACCTTTTTTGTCTCTAGAAAATCCATCTAATTTTATGCTGGAGTCACTTTATAATCTGTTTTTTGTGAAGATAGAACTAATGGGAAATAAGCCTTAGTTTTTTCATCTATTAAACAGGTGAGTTGAACCAGGTGATCTCTGAAACACCTTTTGATTCTTTCATTTTCATTTTGATACAAAAACCAAAGGACTGGTTATTAGTGGAATGGGATATAATTTCCTTCAATGTTAAACCTAGTTTCTTTTTTTTAAGAGGAAAAACTTGAAGTGAGAAATGATACTCCTTTCTGATAGTGGTATCATAGACTTAACCTAAAGTCTATAGTAGGCAGCCAGGCATTATAGTCTTCGAGTTCAGAAGATTTGGGTTCTAGCACAGTCACTGACACATAGTCATTGCATGAATAAGCAAATTACTTAGCCCGTCAATATCTTAGGAAGTTTTTGAAGGCTATAAAGTACAAACAGTGGCATGTTAGTAAATGTTTTAATTATCATTTGGGGGAAAGAAATACATATCACACCCTTTTCAGTTTAATCTGCATTATTAATATCTTCTCCATCACTTTCTTAAGTCTAGAAAACAAAACAACAAACCAAGCCCTGACATCTAGCTTGCTCATTTCTGAGGTGTAAATGCTCACATTGAAAATTTAGCAACTGTTCTAAGCTGGCTCCAGCACACCCCTGCTACAGATGAGTTGCTGGTATGCATAAGTGGGGAAAGTTTCCATAGCAGCAGAAATCACAGGTCCAGACAAAAGTTGAGGTGTAAAAATCTTAGAATACTGGAACTGACTAGTTGCTTAGAAGTCACTAAATCTAATGCTGACCCACTCTGCCCCACCTCCAACACATATCATGCCCTCACCCTGCTTAATTTCATGGATAAGGATACTGAAATCTAAATGGATGATATGATTTGGCCATAGCTGACACACTAAAGACACAGACCAGTAGCAGTATTAGAATTTGAAACCAGGCCTTCTGACTGCAGTTATGTGGGACTGAGCAATCCACATTAAGAAGAATTCTAAGAGTAGATGGCCTTGAGCACTTTGGAACTATGCCTAAATGGTGATCAAACTGTGCATACCCTTTGATGTATCAATACCACTACTAGACCTGCATCCCAAAGAGATCATAAAAAAAAGGGAGAATGACAAGTACAAAAATATTTATAGCAGCTCTTTCTATAGTGGCAAAGAATTGGAAATTGAAGGGTTACCCATCAATTTGTAAATGGCTGAATAAGTGATGGTATATGAACGCAATGGAATATTATTGTGCTATAACAAATGACAGACAGATTTCAGAAAAACCTGGAAAGACTAACCTGACCAAATGCTGAGCGTAGAGAGCAGAACCAGGAGAACATTATAAGCAATAATAACAACATTGTGTAATAATCAACTATAATAGACTTAGCTCTTCTCAACAATACAGTGATTCAAGATGGAAATATAATGATCCAATTCCAAAAGACTCATGATGGAAAACGCTATTCACTTCCAGAGAAAAAACTATGGAATCTGAATGCAGATTGAAGCATACTATTTTTACTATTTTTGGGTTTTTTTGTGATTTTTCCCTTTTGTTCTGTTTCTTCTTTCACAACATGACTAACATGAAAATATATTTAACATGATTACACATGTATAACTTCTATCAGATTGCTTGCCATCTTGGAGAGGTGAAGAGATGGAGAAAAAATTGGAACTCAGAATCTCATAAAAAATGAATGTTGAAAACTATCTTTACACGTAATTGGAAAAAATACTCTCTATAAAAAAAATAATGAATGTCTTTAGTTTATACATGTAGCATGTCTTGGTTTTGAAAAATGTTACCTCACTGCTCACTTGTTTTCCTAAGGTTCAATTAGAAAATAACTGAGGCAAAAATGAAGCTATCAATAGTCACATGAAAAAAATTATCTAAATCACTACTGATTAGAAAAAAGTACAAATTAAAACAACTGTGAAATATCATCTTACACCTATCAGATGGGCTAATGTGGCAAAAAAGGAAAATGACAAATGCTGGAAAAGATGTGGGAAAATTGGCATGCAATTGTACTATTCGTAGAGTTGGGAACTAGTCCAGCTCTTCTGGAGAAAAACTTGGAACTATATCCAAAGGGCTATGCCATTGCATATGCCTTTTGAACCAGCAATAGGGATAGTAAGTCTATATTCAAAGGAGATTAAAGAAAAGAGGTAAAAATCTATTTGCACAAAGATATGGATAGCAGCTCATTTTGTTTTGGCTAAGAATAGGGAAATGAGAGAATGCTCATCAATTGGAGAATGATTGAATAAGTTGTGGTAGATGATTATGATGGAATACTACTGTGCTGTAAGAAATGATGAACAGATTGATTTTAGAAAAAAAAACATGGCAAGACTAGCATGTAATAATGAAGAGAGAAATGCGCAGAAGCAGGGGACCATTGTACACGGTAACAACAATTTTGTAATGAATGATCAAATGTGAAAGATTTAGCTATTTTGATTAAGACAATCATCCAAGATAATTCCAAAGGACCATTATGAAAAATGATATTTACCTCTAGAGAGAGAAAACAGATGAACTCTGGATTTAGATTGAAGTATTTTTTAAACTTCCTTTATTTTTATTATTTTATTTTGTGTTTTCTTTGGAAATATGACTAATATGGAATTATGTTTTGCAGGACCTCACATGTAAAATTGAAATCAAATTGTTTACCTTCTGGGAGAGGGTCAGGAAGGAGGAAGATAATTTAGAACTCAATTAAAAATATTTAACAAGATATATATAATATATTAATATTAATAAATTGTATATATATGTATATATAGTAACTAAGGCAATGATATCAGGGTCATTGTACTGTGTGCATGTGGAGTCAGGAGAGATGTCAACAAATTGTGCTTATGGGGCTGCAAGGAAGGGTAGCTAGGTTGAAAAGAGAAAAGAAGAGCCCAAATTCATTACTGACACAGCCAAAGGATTTGCAAACATCACCACCCCCTTATTGTTAAAAAAATAAAACATTACTGTAAAAACATTTTTACCCCTTGATTTTCTTGTTTAAAACATATCTGTGTAATGGAGAGAGAGCCTGAATTGGAGCCCTGCCTTAGAAATATTAGTTATGGTATTGGGGCTGCAGAGATGCTAGGTGGTGCAGTGAATAGAGCATTAACCCTGGTGTTAGGAGAATCTGAGTTCAAATGTGGCTTCAGACTCTTACTAGTTGTGTGACCCAGAGCAAGGCATTTAACCCTGATTGCAAAAGAAAGAAAGAAGAAAAGAAAGAAGGAAAGAAGAAAAGATAGAAATTCTAGTTATGTAACCACGTCTCCTCTCTCTCCAAGTTGCTTGTCCACATTGGTCTACAGAGTTTTAATACCTGGAGTTTCCTAAAAGTAATGAAAGTAATCCATGTTTGAGACTTTGATGGGCAGTACAGTATATTGAATAGAAAACTATTCACCAAGTCAAAAAGAATCAGATTCCATCTGATTCCAAAACATACTGGCTATAGGACTCTGAACAATTCACTTACATTCTCAATGCTCCAAACAATGATGAGAGTAAGTGGGAGAAGAGTTTGTGGCTGATCTGCATTGGCAGAGGGACTTTTCCTTACCAAGGAGCTCCCTACACAGATAAAAATCGATTGTCTGAACAATACAACAATAGCATCAATTCTCCCTCAGAATAGTTGCCATGGGAGCCCCTTGTTAAATCTTAAAGCGCTATAGGAATAAAATCTCTGGTTGATTACAGTGACTTAAAAGTAACGGCTCTCTCTAAGGCAGAAGTATGAATTAAAGGCTTTCTCACTAAAAATATGAGTCCAGACCCTGAACAGCATTCCTTTATTCATTATTGAGGCAACTAGTTGACTGGGGGGATAAAATGGCAAGCCTGGAATCAGGAAGACCTGAGTTCAAATCTGCCCTCAAATAATCATTAGCTGTGGTAATCTAGGCAGATCACAACCTCTGTTTGCTTTAGTTTCCTCAACTGTAAAATGAGAATAATAAGAGCACCTACCTCCTTCATGTGAAGATCAAATGAGATAAAACTTGTAAAATGATTAGCACAGTGTCTGGCATGTAGTAGACAGTTTACAGATGACTGTTCCCTCTCCTTTTCCTATTCAATTCCATAAACATTTTTAAGTATCTACTTTGTACTCTGTGAAGGAATTGGCATAGATAGAAATGATCTAGTCACTGACCTCCTGAGTTGATACACTGTGTACTCAAATAAGCAAGTAAAAAATCATTGGTGGAAAAGGGAGAGAGCATTAGAAATTATTGGCATCAGTCAATGCCTCTGACACCTCAGCTGAGCCTTGACACAAGCTGGGCATTCTAAAATGAGCAGGGGGAAGAGGGAGAACATTCCAGGCAATGGGGGACAGTTTGGCCGATGTCCAAAGACAGGAGATGGAAAGTTGTCTACAACAAATAATTCAATTTTATGAAACTTAAAGTGTATGAGGCAAAGCTGTATGCTATAACACTGGAAAAGTAGACTTTACAACCCACTCTCTTCTGAATCATCAAAATCCAACAGCAAGACAAAAGTCAGGACCGACAGAAATGGCTATGATGGCCATTATTATCATTATTAATGCAATTACAATTAAAAGGCATATATGCTTAAGAATACATTTTCTTAATACTTAACCAGTTCCTTATGTTTTTCTATTTAACACTATCATATTTGAGTTAGATAGAGGCATTAAAATGAAATATTGATGTACCTAGAAGTTTTAAAAAAAGGAAAACTTTCAGGGGTGGGTAGGTGGCATGTGAATAGAGCGCTGGTGCTGAAGTCAGGAGGACCCGAGTTCCAATGCAGCCTCAGACACTTAACACAGAAACTAGCTGTTTGACCTTGGGCAAATCACTTAACCCCAACTGCCCTCCAAAAAGCAAAAAAAAAAAAGATTCCATTTTAGGGGTGGCACAGTGAGTAAGAGCGCTAGCCCCGGAGTTGGGATGACCTGGGATTGGTCCCGGCCTCAGAAAATGAGCACCCACACATAAATAATCACTGGCCATGTAACCTTGAGCAAGTTACTTAATCCCAACTGCTTTAAAAAAAAAAAAAAAGGAAAACTTTTCAAAAGATAGCACTGTACAGAAACTCAAGAAATCTGCCAGGGTTTCTCTCCACCCATTCCCCAATTCTTAAGGACAAAGAAAGGGAAAGAGAGGGTGGAAACAGGAAATATGTAGAGGTGCATCTTGGATTTTTTCCCCTAAACCCACATCTTTTGTTGATGTATATTTCCAGGAATTTTTCTAACTAAATCACCTCTCTCAGATTGAAGTGAATTTGCTTGCCTATAAGGAAATCCTGTCGAACCAAGCTTACTCTGAGATTATTTTGCCAAGTTGCAAATGAGAATTCTAGCTTTCCATTTTTTAAGGTTGCCAGAAATGCTCTTTAGATGAATTTGTGTTTGGAAATTTAGCGAAACACTAAACCACATTCTCTTATAACCCATGATAAACTTCATTGAAGTGTCATGTGAGCCCAGACCCTAAATCAGGTTAGAATAGTCAAGAACCATCTGCCCAAAATAAGTTTGGACTTCTCACTACCCAAATCTGCTCATAAATGAACAGGCCAATCTTTTATTTTTCAGACACCAATATCAAATAAATGGAATTCAAAAACTTTCCTCCCCACTTCCCCAGCTGACCACAATAACTTGAAAGGCATGGTTTTATTACATCAAGTATTCCATTAGCACTTTCTTATGTTTTCCCAGATATGAAGAGTTTGTATATCACATATGGTTCATAGGCAGGAATTCAAGGGAAAATTTGGCCTGTGTGTAAGAAGCCACAGAAAGTTAGCTTCTCGGAATATAGCTTGACATATCAGCTCAAGCAAACTTTTGAATGTTTTCTTCCTCAAGAAAATCTAGGGGCCACAATGTAAATAGGAATGCTCTCAGTCTAGAGGCCTGTCTAAGAAGTTGTGTGTGAACAGAATTAATAGGCTCACAGATTGTTACTAAAAGAAGAGATCTTAAAAGTTTCTATAAAGCAAATTTTATTTTAAATAAAGAATGAACTGCAAAACAAAAATTGGAGAAAAAACACATTTACTTGTTAAACTCTACACCAAACCTGAAGCTAATATTCGTTATAATTTTTATTAATGAATTCCAGTTTTCTTAAGAACTTGCTGATAAATTCATTTAAAAAGAATGAAACTTAAAACATTTTATCCCTCAATGAATCAAAAGAAAAACATGAACCGATAATTTTAAAATTATAATTTCTACTTTAAGTCACAGAAGGGGGGAGCAATTATTTTAAAGTATATTGTTCTTTTAAAATAGCAAATTCCTTGTAAAATGAGATCACCATCCACTGTATTTTTTTAGTTATTCTGAACTCAACAAACACCAAATAAAATGAGCAGTTCCACATACAAAGTAGATAA